>VUQH01084189.1:0-26159 GCA_015106775.1 Etroplus canarensis
ATCCCTTAAACTGGGGCTTTTTGAGAGTTTGCACTGAGAGATATGTAGAAACTCTTAATAGTGAGTGGACTGTTTGTGTAGACTGCATTTCACAGACAATCCAGAAACTTGGGTACATAAGAGGGACACAGTTTATTCCAGTTATTAAAAAAAATTTGAAGATAACGCAAATTACGGGAGTTCTTAAAATAGACAAGGAGAAATAGAGAATAGAGAAACCCAGGGAAAACGTGTTCGTTGCCAGGGAGCGCATCTCAAATTACAAAGCGTACACTTCTGCTAATCCTAGCTAGCAAGCTACGAAGTGGGAGACTTTTATCAGACATCTGTACGCCATGAGTTGTGGCATTTAGTTTTTATATGTGTTGACTTTTCATTTTTAATTAAGAAGAATTTGGTGCTATGTGTGGTCAGAGGCTCCGCACATTTTAAATGTTGACAAAATGCAGCAGCTAACACAAAGCAATTGCCATTAAACAATGGTACTGTTGAACTTCACATACTACACAAGAATGAATGTGTTATACTTAATTGAGAAACAACGATTTACTCCAAGATGTGGAAATGTACTGTTTCTCTATAATGAACAGTTTAGAAAATTTAACTAAACAAATTTAGGCTAAATGAACAAACCAGAACAACATAGCAACTCACCCAACTCAAGGTCCACCCAGATTCTCCTGACTGGTACACAGACGCGTGATCATATCCCCCTATTCATAAAATATTACACTGGCTTCCTGTGACGTATAGGATTAATTTTAAAATTTTGTTGCTAACATTTAAGTACCTGCATGGGCTTGCCCCAGATCACCTATCACATTTTTTACAGTTTTAGGTCCCACTGAGGATCGCTCAGGTCTGCTGAGCAGCAGCTTTCAGTAATTCCGAATTCTAGACTGATTTTTACAGGCGACCAGGCATTTTCAATTACAGCTCCAAAACTCTGGAATTGCTTTCTTGCTGTGCTGCACTTTGGTCAATATCTGTTGCGTTTAAATGTGCTATATAAATAAACTTGACTTGAATTGACAGGTTATTGTGATGTGTAAAGTATAGAAAGAAAGTAATGTTTCCTTATCACTGTTGGCTGTATTGCACAAACTAATGGTTCAAAACAAAATTAGACTGTTTAAGTTCAGGAGTATTATGACTATATGGTCAGTAGTAACCATGGCCATAAAAATCATGAAAATATGTTAACCCATTAGCATGTCACAGCATTGACCTTTTCACTGATGTCAGCATAGGCCCCAACCAAGCCTTCCTAAAGTGGGAGTCAATCAACAGATGATGACCTTTGACCTATAAGATCATGATCATGATCATGATCATCACCATGTAATAGTACACACAATTATGACCTTGACCTTGAGCACAATTTGGGCAAAGACCAATTAGATGATCATCGTGAGCAAGTTTCAATAAACTCTGATCAGTACTAGAGGAGGAAAAGGAACTTTTTTGAATTGTGGATGGATGGATGAATGGACAGTCCAAAGGACCGATGAACTAATGCCATGGTTTTTATGATTTAAACCGATTTGAAATTATTTAAAATGTATGAAGTCAACACATATCATGTTGAAAATGCAGATCCAAACATTCTGAGAAGAACCGCCACAACACAGAGGCTGAAGTTTTTTCATTGATAGTGGCCTCTTAGTTAAAACACGACAGATAGAGAGTAGCTATAGGTGTGATAAGCCTGTCTCACTGTCCATTTATTAATGTAATTTTTATTGTTTTTATGGTTAACTACATGTACTCAGGTCACATCACATGGAGAGGCTGCACTGTGTTACGCCTCAACCCAGTGTAAGTACTGCTGTGGCTTGCTGTCAGACTGAATGTTTCTCTGCCTGTCTCTGTGTGTCTCTGTGTGACTGTCAGTGTCTCTATGTGCAATTTTAAGACAGAGTCCAGATCCATGCGAAAAAGGCTTACAGTAAATCACCGTCCAGTGAAGCGACCTTCCATGTAGACATACCACACATTTGTAGTACTATTTTCCATAACAACTTCCTGAGTTACACCTCTACCCACAAACACCTTTGGCAATACTGAGAATTTAACATTGAGCGTATTATTTCTCATTGTACATTGAGCAATATCACGATCCAAGACAGTGGGTAAAAGAGCACAGTGAATGCAGGATGTGATATTGGTAGGATAAAGGGCACTGTTCTTCATGTACTGCTTACAATAAACAAATGTTGATAAAAACTATATAACTGTAAAAACTGTTGACCTTTGTTTGCTGACTGAATATAGCAAAGGAAAAATGTTTTCAGTGGTTAAAAATAACTTCTTTTCCCTTAACTTTCTCTCACATTAATCTCAGCCATGAACAGTGTGGTGTTATTTTTTTCCCTCTGACACACATCCCTTTACAGACTAACAAAAACACGAAGCAGGATGGAAAGCAGTCATTAAGCTCCCACTTGCTGTCCACACGCAGAGTACCTCCTTCATGTTGCTGTGCTGGCTATGCAAACATAAGTCAGAAGCCCCAAAGTCAACATTTGCCTTAAAGAGGCTGATTATGTGATGCTGTGAAAACATCGGCATTACAAGGAAGTCATGTTTAGCCTCCCTAGTTGCTCCATTAAAAAATTCTGACCCCTTCTGTCTGTTTCATTGTCACCTACTCTTCCTCCTCTTAAATCAGGCCTCTTTCAGGCCTCTTAGGTACACCTGTCCCCCTCTTTAAATCATCACAACCAATTAGATGATAGGACAGAGAGGGAAGGGTCAGCTGAGCACAGTAGATAATACTCGTCTAAATTATTCATTCCTATTCTAAATCTCACCCTACCGCCACACTGCTCCTGCTGCTCTCTCGCCACCCAGACGTTGTAGATCTTCCTCTTGTTGCTCTTCTTTCATGATTGTCCCTTTAGACTATATCTTCACCCCCGAATCCAACCCTGAAGGTCACTGTACTGGGACCAGACCATATGTGTTTATTGAAATATAACTCAGGGCCATTTTTGCATGGTACAGTCAGTGAAGAGACTACATAGTACAACCCAAGTGATATTGTGAAGTTTAAGTCGCATCATTGCTCAATTTTCTTAATTTCTGCTGCATCAAATTTAGTAAAGTTGCAGATAAGACTTACTACTATTTTTCTTTTAAATCTCACTCTGGCCTCACAATGAGGACAGCATGACTTGTTCAGGAGTCTCTGATCAGTGAAACAATTTTTTTTTATTTTGGCCTCACAGTAGAGTTTTAATGACTGCATTAGTCATTAAAACTCTACTGTTTTTTAAGCAACAGAAAAGAATGCCCTGGGCGTAATGAGTTAACCCAAATGACTTCAGGGAACACATACTGGCACTGTATGGTGAGTGCCAACTATCACTGCCCATTATTTTCTATGGAGGCCAACACACCTTGGTAGCTGTACAATAAGAACAGAACAAACACATTTGAACTTGAACCTGTGACAACTTTTGTCATGATGCAAGATGTCACAAGTCACTCAGCAAGGCAACATTGTAAGACACATGCAAACTTCTGGTCTCAGAGTCTCAGGAGGCTAATAAAAAGTAGCGCATCTCTATATATCTGTACAGTAAACACCTGTTGTGTATTCTCATGTGGATTGAAAAAAAGATGGTCAAGTAAAGTAAGGATGCTTCATTTCTACCACCTGTAACCCATGTACTAATTGAGGGATTTAAATGCCACTATTCACAATGAGCCAATAAAGCAACTGCCTAATATTCTACAGGTGTCCCTTGTGCCACCAAAAACAGCTTTGAACCACTGGGATATGGACACTGGACTTCTGAGAGTGCCCTATGTTGTCTTGCAGCTCCTCTGGGTCCAGTGCTTCAGGCTCTTTGTTGGGTTCCTCAAACCTTTCTAGAGCTGATTTTTGTAGTGTGACAGGATGAACTGTCCTGCTGGAGAACGAGTTGCCTTTGCAGTAGGGAGGTGTGCTTGGTGTACAACAAATGTTTATATGGGTGGTACATGTCAAAGTAAGATCCAGATGAATGCCAGGACCCAAAGTTTCCCAGCAGAACACTACACTGAAATGAAACTATTACTGTTACTCACGTAACCTATTGGAGGTTTTAATGTTTAATGTTATTCATATTTTATTTTATGAGATGACTTTTAGAACCTAATGCTATTTCAGTGAAGCTGTTGCTTTTGTTTTCCTGTTTAACAGGCTGACATTTTTCTTATTTTATGTTGTACTGTGTGAATTACATGCAGAACACATGCAAATCCTTTTTACATACACAATATGGAAATAAAGTCTTAGGCTACCCCTCTTAATCAGTGAATTCAGGTGTTCATTCAGCCTCATTGCCACAAGTGCACAAAATCAAACACATAACCATGATCTCTGCCTTTGCAAACATTTGTGAAAGAAAGAGTCTTTCTAAAGAGCTCACTGAATTCAAACATGGTTTTGTAATAGGATGCCATCGTTGCAGCAATTTAGTTCACAAAATGTATTCCCTCCTAGATATTCCATGATAAACTGTCTGGGGTATTACTGCAAAGTGGAAGTGTTTAGGAACTACAGCAACTCAGACAACGTAAAGTTACAGAGTGGGGTCACTGAGTGCTGAGGTGCATAATGTGTAAAAATCACCAAGACTCTACTTATGCAATAACTGCAGAGTTCTAAACCTCCTCCTCTGGTATTAACATCGGCACAGAAACTCATGGCATGGGTTTCCATGGCTGAGCAGCTGCATGCAAGTCTTACATCACCAAGCACAATGCCAAGTGTGTAAAGTGATGTAAAGCATGCTGCCACTGGACACTGGAGCAGTTTCTGCTGGAGTTTCCACTCTCCAACAGGACAAAGAAATGTGTTCTGTGGACCAATGAATTACACTTCTCTATCTGGCAGACTGAAAACAGACTCTTTGTTTGGTGAATGCTAGGAGAATGTTACCTGCCTGACTGCATTGTGCCAACCATAAAATTTGGTGGAGGAGGGATAATGCTATAGGGTTATTTTTCTGGGGTTGGTCTGGGGCCCTCAGTTCCAGTGAAGGGAAATATTAATGGTTCACCTTACAAAGACATTTTTGACAATTCTATGTGTCTAAGTTTTTGGGAACAGTTTAGGGAAGACCCACAGAAACACTCCAAAATCTTTTAGAAAGCCTGCCCAGAAGACTGGAAGTTGCAAAGAAGGACCAAATCCATATCAATGCCTGTGGATTTAGAATGGGTTGTCATAGACGCTCCTCTAGGTGTAATGTGTAGATGGCCCAATACCAGGTTAAATAGTCTAATTGCAGAGTTTCAGGTTGTGTTTGTCCTACTGCCCTCAGTAATGTTAACTCTGGCACACTGCATTGGACATCATGGGAAACCACAAAGTCTGGCGGCTGGAGGGCAAAATAATTGATTGAGCAAAATAGAAAGAGAGCGAGAGAGAGAGAGAGAGAAAGAGAAAGAGAGCTAAGAAGAGACAGAAGACGAGAGAGAGAATAGATATATATTAAGATAGAAACAGGAGAGGTGGGGTGGTGCAAAAAAAGCAGCAACCACAAGGAGTTAGTATCAGTCAGACAGAGAGACAGATAATGAGAAAAAATAGTAGACAAGAGCCAGAAAGAGGTGGCTGAATAATGGATTGGACAGACGAGAGACAGCCAGACAAGGAGAGCCAGAATGGAAAAGAGCTAGGTATCGTCTGTGAGGTCTCATCACACACTTGCTGACATCGCTTTAATCTCGGGGCCAAGAGAAGACCAGAGAGTACACACACACACGCGTGTACACACACAGTTACAGCATGGACATGGTTGCAGGACTGTAAGGACAGATTTGCTCTGTGTGTGTGTGTGTGTGCGCGCGCGCGCGCGCGCATGCGTGTGTGTGTGTGTGTATGCTTGTGTGTGTGTGTGTGTAGCAGTAGTTTTGGCAGCTGTTTTTTGCAAAGGAAGTGGAAAAAAAAAACATCAAGTCAGGCAGGACTCCTGCACGACATCAAAACATACAAAAATGAGGACAGTTTGATGTGGCAGGTTTATGTTTATATTTGTATTTTATTTTCTGCAAGAAAATATGTTTTGACATCTTCTAAAACATTTTCATCATTAGTAATCATTTATTATCTACAATCGCTGAAAAAGGGGGGTTAATTAGGGGTTAAAATAAGCTATGACTGACACTATAGATGTAGAACAGCTTATGGACAGGGGCAATGTGACTGTTTAAATTTCTCCCCCTCCTCCTCTTGTTACAGTGACACCTGTTGACACAGAACCGCTTTATATAGTGAGTAACAACAAGAGAGTAGTTCAAAGGAAATAAAAAAAAGATAAAATTGAAGCGAAGCGCAGAAGACAGAAACCACAATGTTCTGATGAAAAGTCAAAGATAAGAAAGCTGAAAGTGTAACAGAAACAGTAACTGAAAAAGTAACTGCCACACAAGAAAAGAAGAGATCATTATCTGACAAAAGAAAATGGTTGCAAATAAGATATTTTAGAGCAGGAAGGACTGTAATGCAGGGATAAAATAATCTCACCAAAATGATAGGCAGCCTGTAAAATTATGGCTCCCTTGTTAACATTTGATTGTTGTTTATGCTCTGCCCACTGTGCCACTTGTCAGGCATTCACACACTTATGTTGACAAACACACACAAGCTCCACAAACAAACACATACATGAAAGCACACAAATTTTGCCCAAGTGCCAATCAAGATCTTTTTCTGACAGCATGCACTTTCACCCATACGAGCAAAAACACGCCCACAGTCACACATATATGCATGCATTGCAAGGTGCTTTCAGCATGCAAAGCAGTTCTTATAAATACTGTCCTACATTGTGATTATGTTTGAGCTCTGTCTCCATGGTGCTGCTTCCTCACATGTTTATAGTGACTGCCATTATAAATTAAAATGATCTTAACAACTCTTAAGCTTGGCTATGCATGCGGGTGCAGCCAGAGAGGGTCAGCAGGAAAAAGACACAGAGAAAGATGTGGGCTATCCCAGGATATACAAGAGACATAGCAGAAAGAGAATGGAGAAGAGGGGAAGAGAAAAATAAAGGGCAAGGTCTGTCTTGAGCAGCAACAGTAATGCTGTCTGTGTGCACCTTCATAACCATGCATGTACATCAGGTATACCCACACAGTCATGCTGCCTTTGCTCTTGAAAAGCCCAGGTTATCGACAGTGCTCACGTGCCTGATTGGGTCAAGTTACAAACACATGGAAAGAAATTAAAATCTAATACCAGCAGCCAGTGAGACGCATCAGTGAGACTGTCCCATCTCTACAGGCATGCGCATCATAAATGATCTTAAAATGATTCAATTTTCTTTCTACTTTTATGCTGATTTTATACCTATCCCAAACTCACAAACAAATTTTGAGCAATGTTTAGTTTAATAAGAAGAACTGCTATAGAGTTTATGATTTTGAAAATCATTTGATTTTGCAAGTATTTAATTAGCTGGGTCTCCCGAAAAAAGAAACTAACAGACTTTTGTGGATATTTTATTCATTAACAGTATTAAAAAATCACAATATTATGAAATATGAATATAATAAATATGAAGTAATCTGTAAAAATTGGGCAGCACAGTGGAATAGTAGTTGGCACTGCCACCTCACAGCAAGAAGGTTCCTGGTCTGCACCTACCAGCCAGCTGGGGCCTTTCTGTGTGGAGTTTACATATTCTTCTTTTGCCTGTATGGGTCCTTTCTGGGTACTCTGGTTAGGTTAACTGGTGATTCTAAGGTGGCTGTAGGTGCGAATGTGAATATGTGTTAGACCTGCAATAGAATGGTGACCTGTCCTATAAGAGGATGGATGGATGGATGGATAGATGGATTGATTAATGGATGGATGGACAGAAGGATGGATGGACAGATAAACAGTCATCAATAGTTTTTGTCCACATGATCCTCCTTCAATTAACAATATGTAACTGGAGCACACTGAAAGTGTAAAACTAATATTTACGTGTTCATTTGACTTCCTCTGGTCTGGCCTCATGACAAAATAGGAAACAGTCATAGTGATTTGTTTGTGTGTTTCCATGGAAATGAAATGTCCTGTTTTAGTGCCAGCTAGTACAATTTTGAGACTAATATTTTAATGGGAAGTATATATTTTGTGTTGACTCTTCAGCAGGGATGGTAACCAAGAAAACAGAGCTTTAAAGAAGGGACAACCATTGCATTTTAATCCAAACCAAAATATTTTTCTAGACCTAACCATGTAGTTTGAATGCCTAAACATAACTGAGTAGGTTTCTAAAGATCTTGTATTTAAAATAATACATGTGAAAGGGGACAGCACAGTGGTGCGGTAGATAATACTGTCACCCCATAGCAAGAAAGTCCTGGGTTTAAATCTACTGGCTGGGGCCTTTCTGTGTGCAGTTTGAATGCTCTCCCTGTGTCTGAGTAGGTTCTCCCTAGGTACTGCATCTTTCTCTCACAGTTCAAAAACATGCATGTTAGGTTAATTGGTGATTCTGGATTGACTGTAGAAGTGAAGAGTGAATGGTTGCCTGTCTCTTTGGCCCTGCGATAGACTGGCAATCTGTCCAGGGTGTTCCCTGCCTCTTGCCCTCTGACAGCTGGGATAGGCTCCGGCCCCCCTGCAACCCTGAATTAGATAAGTCAAAGAAAATGGATGGACACTTGAAATGTAAGCCTATCCTTTGTAGGACTTTGGTATTGTGACCACCGAAAGCTTTCACTTTTTCACGATTTAAAAGTAGAAAATATTCATTTAATGTACATGGATACAAACCAAGGCAGCACGGTGGTGCGGTGGCTAGCACTGTTGCCTCACAGCAAGAGGGTCCGGTCTGGGTTCAAATCCAACAGTCGGCTGCCTTTGACCCTTCTGTGTGGAGTTTGCATGTTCTCCCCATGTTTGCGTGGGCGTGCTCCGGCTTCCTCCCACATTCCAAAGACATGCAATGGGGGTTAGGTTAACTGGCAATTCTAAATTGACCATGGGTGTGAATGTGTGCGTGAATGGTTGTTTGTCTCTTTGTGTTGGCTCTGAGACAGACTGGGAACCTGTCTAGAGTGTACCCTGCCTTTCACCCTATGATAGCTGGGATAGGCTCCAGAGCCCCCCCGCGACCCTGAATTGGACAAGCGGAAGAAGATGAATGAATGAATGAATGAATGAATGGATACAAACCAGCTGATATATGAAGATCTGTGTTCAGAGACATGAAAAAAAATGGAAAATTCATTTCCAGAAACACAAATTAAAATACAACCTAAATTCCAGAAAAGTTGGGACATTCTTTAAACTTGAACAAAATAAAAACTAAAAGACTTTCAAATCACATGAGCAATAATTTATTCACAACAGAACAGAGATAACATAACAAAGGTTCAAACTGGGAAATTGTACACCTTCATCCACTAAATGAGCTCATTTCAAATTTGATGCCTGCTACAGGTCCCAAAAAAGTTGGCACAGGGGCAACAAATGGCTGAAAAAGCAAGAAAGTTCAAAACATCTGGGAGAACATCTAGCAAGTAGTTAAGTTAACTGATATCAGGTCTGTAACATGATTAGCTATAAAACGGATGTCTTAGAGAGGCAGAGTTTCTCAGAAGTAAAGATGGGCAGAGGCTCTCCAATCTGAGAAAGAGTGTGTAAAAAGATTGTGGAATACTTTAAAAACATTGTTCCTCAAAGTCAAATTGCAAAAGCTTTGCAACTCTCATCATCTACAGTGTATAACATCATCAAAAGATTCAGAGAAACTGGAGATATCTCTGTGCATAAGGGACAAGGCTGAAGACCTTTATTGGATGCCCGTGGTCTTCAGACCCTCAGATGACACTGCATCACTTATCAGCATGATTGTGTCACTGACATTACTAAATGGACCCAGGAATACTTCCAGAAACCACTGTCGGTTAACACAAGCCGCCGTGCCATCTGTAGATGCCAATTAAAGCTCTATCATGCAAAAAGGAAGCCATATTTGAACATGGCCAGAAGCACCGTCGTGTCCTGTGGGACAAGACGGGCTAAAGAGAAGGGAGACCTTCCAGCGTGTTATCAGCATTCGGTTCAAAAGCCAGCATCTCTGGTGGTATGAGGGTGCATAAGTGCATACGGTATGGGCAGCTTGCATGTTTTGGAAGGAACTATGAATGTTGAAAGGTATATAAAGGATTTAGAGCAACATATGCTCCCCTCCAGACATCTATTTCAGGGGAGACCTTGTGTATTTCAGTAGGACAACGCAAAACCACATACTGCAGCTATTACAACAGCATGGCTTCATCGGAGAAGAGTCCACGTGCTGAATTGGCCTCCCTGCAGTCCAGATCTTTCACCTATAGAGAACATTTGGTGCAACGAAATGAAAAATACGTCAAAGACGACCACGGACCCTCTCAGCAGCTGGACACCAATATCAGGCAAGTATGGGACCGAATTCCACCACCAAAACTCCAGAAACTCATAACCTCAATGCTCAGACGTCTCAAACTGTTTTGAAAAGAAGAGGAGATGCTACACCATGGTAAACATGCCTCTGTCCCAACTATTTTGAGAGCTGTAGCAAGCATCAAATTTGAAATGAGCTCATTTTCTGCATAAAACTGTAATATTTCTCAGTTAAAACATTTGTTATGTTATTTATGTTCTGTTGTGGGATTTGAAAGACTTTTAGTTTTCATTTTGTTCAAATTTCAAGAACGTCCCAACTTTTCTGGAATTTGGGTTGTAGATTAAAAGACTTGACTTTTATCTTCACAAACTTCAATGAGATCAGTTTGCTCCTTCAGTGTTATTGTATTTAACTGAGCAAATAACATAAAGCAACACGGACTATACTACATTTTATATAAATCAACATGTTAATCTCTAATAAGCAGTTAGCTACCATTAGTTTCCACAGTATTCAGCATTTGCTGATCATCTGTGGTGCGTTGGTACAGCCACCCATTAGGCTGAGGCTTTAAGTGTGCTGCTGAGAGATAATGGCTAAAGCTATTGATTTATTTTCAACTTGCTTTATGGTCTTCACAGCTGCTGGCGACACAGAGGCCCTGCTTCCTAAGCACTCTAAATATTCCAACTCTCACCAAATACCTTCATGAAAATATTTAATCTGCCCACCACATTCACTGAAATTCCAAATACTTTCTATCATTGGAGAAAATCACCTGAACCTTGTGTTCACATCCAGATGCTAAGCAGCCTAGGGTGGTTACTGCACAGAAGGTGTACTGTGCCTGTGCTTTGTACACAAAACTTAACATAAGCATATTCAGTGGCGCAGCAACATTTATAGCTGTTGATTTTAGAGAATAGCTTTCCCATGGCTTGTGGCATGTTCAGTCAAAATAAGAACAAGATTTTGCCAAAATTGGCCTGCTTTACCCACATAAACTGATGGGATGCAGTCTGAATAAAAAGAAGACACAGAGCAGAGACAGGACAGCGAGGAGTTCCAGAGGAAGCTCAGATAACAGCCAAGCAATGAGATGGTAACTGAAATTTTGCAGTGAAATAGAAGAAAATTAATGCTGAAATCAAACACAAATAATAATTGAATGACAAAAGTGCAAACTTTTGTTGCTATGTTTTTGTTATTTTTGTGTTGTTGTATTCATTTAAGCGTCATAGTGTGGCTTCAGTCTTTTTCACATATAAACTTTGATGTAGAAATGTAGACGTAAAAATAAGTTAGTTGTTAAACTGTGCTATTTGAGCGTGCTAAAAATAAACTCCTGTTAAAAAATACTGGTTTGTTTCAAGTTAAATTTATACTGAAAATCATTCTTAATAAAACTGAAAATCATCCTAAGTAATAGTAGTTGTGTGTTTTGAATTCAGTGACTCCAGCCTGCAAAGTATTCCCCTACACAGGGGGATACTTTGGCAAAAATCCCAGAAAATTGGCAAAATCCCCCGCCTCCAGCATTTTGGTTTGAATAACAGCTACAGTAAAATGACACAACAATTTGTCAGTATTTGCAGCTTCTGTGGTATATCTACTTGAGCAGACCCACCACCTCTACAGAAATTACTGATGCTACACAGTGTATTGTAAAAAGAGAGATAGATACAGTGTTGAGAAATACAGTAGATCGGAGCTAAGATGCTGTCTCTGGATTTTCCTGGCTGTGAAAGCAGATCTGGAGTGTTTAGGGGGTCTCGACTAATCAAAATAAACTCTTGGCATTTCCCTCAGAAGCTTCCCAGCCAAATGCCACAGTATTCCTGGCCCGCTTCATGGCAATAACATTACATAAACAAAGATTACAGAAGATTAAGGGAGTGTCAACACCCTTACTGATCACCTATTTGCAGGAGAATGATAGAAAATCATGGTCTTTGGCTCAAGGTCTTTGTTGAGTGTGTGTGTGTGTTCGTGTGTGTACTCGATTTCACCTTCAGTATTTTGACGTGTTCTGCACTGTTGAGTAAATAAACAGCAGTAGTTTGCTTTCCCCCTGACCAAAATGGTGTGTGTGCGTGTGTGTGTGTGTGTGGATACATGCAGTTGTCCTGCTCATTGGTGGAGGTGAGCACAGGGAGCAGGGCTGAATGTTGGGGGGAAATCTGATTCTTAATCAGCCATCCCGGGACAGACAGTCCCCTCCCAAGGGAGACACATTTTGCCCCGAAAGGAGAAATTAATACAGCAACTAACCTCGACTCTCCTCTCTCTCCAATTCATCCCCTTCAACCTCTTCCTATTTCTACCTCCATATACACACAATTCACTTGTTCTGTCACAAGCTCTTTTTTTCCTTTGAAGGACAATCAGGATATTAACACCAGTGCCTTCTCAATGTCTCCAAAAGAGAGGAGTGTTCACTATACTGTGTCTTCCCATCCTTTTCTATCCAAGCTGACTTTAATGAGATTTTTAAATCCTAAGTCACCAATACCAAGCATCTACCAAACTGGCAGTGTCCTTGAGCAACACTTTATACCTCAGCCAGCCGCAGCTTTTAAAGTAGGGGACAAGCGGAAACAGAATTTTCCAACATTGATCAATAAGAGTATCGCATTATCATTATTACCATTCATTCACTCTCCTCCTTCTTCCTCCTTCTTGTCCTCTATCACACTCCGCTCTCTGTGTGTAGCAAGGCACTCTATGGAAAAATAAAGCCACAGGACAGCCAAGAGGTTAAAGCAGTTGCTGCATAATGTGACAGACTCTTGAAAGAGACATCAGGACCATCGACGTAAGAACTTCAGAGAGACTGAGGCGCACATTTGCCTGGCGTAAAAGGATTGGGGAGGCACTCATAATTTTTAAAGCATGAAAGGTCAACATCAAATAACAAAGAAACATGTACAGTGAGTGTTTATATGGACATTGCCACAGGTGTATGGAATCAAACGCCTTCACAAACATTTGTGAATAAATGGGTTATTCTAAAGAGTTTACTGAATTCAGTCATGGTACTATGATAGGATGCCAATGTTGCAACAAATCAGTTTGTGAAATTTCTTCCCTCCTAGATATCGCACAATCAGCTGTAAGTGGTGTTACAACAAACCAGAAGCATTTAGGAAGCACAGCAACTCAGCCATTAAGTAGCAGACCAAAAAAAAAAAAAAGTAGCAGACCACATAGAGTTATAAAGCAGGGTCACCAACTGTTGAGGCATGTAGTGTACAAAAGGCACCAAGGTCTGTTGATTCATTAACTGCAGCGTTCAAAACCTCCTCTGGCATTAACATCAGCACAAAAACTGTGCTCCGGGAGCTTTATGGCTTGTGTTTCCATGGCCAAGCAGCTACATGCAAGCCTTACATCACTAAAGGCATGGTTAGATGAGTTTGGTTGGAAGAACTTGACTGGCTTTCAGAGAGCCCTAACCTCAACCACAATGAATACCACTGGGATAAACTAAAACAGAGATTGTGAGCCAGACCCTCTCATCCAACATCAGTGCCTGACCTCATAAATGCTTTTCTGGATGAATGGGCAAAAATTCCTACAGATACACTCAAAAATCTTGTAAAAAGCATTCACTGAAGAGGGGGGACCAACTCCATATTAATGTCTATTAAATGGGATGCCATAAAAGCTCCTGTAGCTGTAATGTGTAAGTGGCCAGCCTAATATTTTTGTCCATATGTAAGTTAGGAAAATATTTTCACAGATATGAATGGTGAGCTCAATTTCATTTTAGTAATGAGAAACAGAAAAAAAAACTATTTCAAGCTCAAATTTTTAGGGTATTCCCTGTTAATGCACACACACACACACACACACACACTCAAACTGAACAGCACTAAAGGTTTGTTGCTGCCGTATTTTAAGCAATAAAAAATTGATTCACACAGATAGTTTTCCCGTCTAAAAGAATATTTCAAATAATCTGTTTTCCTTACAAAGAGCCCAGCCACACCAGATCAGACATATTTCAACTTGCAATTTTCCAAAACTGTCTTAACAATGTCAAGAACACAAATCAGCCAAAACTTCTCTGAGTTCCTGCCAATGAAGTTACTCTGACCTTAATCCCATTAGCAGCTCAGATGGATTTTGCTTCCTCTGTCAATTACATCAAAGTAAATACAAAAGATACAGTACGAGAGAGGGATTACAGAAGCTGTATTTGGAATTTCACGGCGGTAGACTCTAAATACAAGTGAGAATACAAGCAGAAAACACATATTCATATATTAGGCAATGCAGGTTTATTGAACATCTTCCAAATCATGCAAAAAGGTCACAAATTTTGGTATCTAAGAAATTATTTCACTAGCAATATTGCTATGTTCATGAAATGTCAGGAAATAAAGAAAATCATAATTTCAAGTCAGCAAAAAGTATTCACTTCACTACAACATGACAAAGAAAAACAATTAATTCATCAAACCGAAGAACATGAAACAAGAATATGTTTGTGGGTTTTTGTATTTATATATTAATACATGTATATTATTTTAGCAGCGCTTGCATATACTTGCACACACTGAAAAAAAGAAAAGTGATGTTAATACATGAGGAAGGGGAAGGGCAGTACTCCAAATAAGAAATTACTTTTTAGCTTAGGAGTAAAGGGAAGGAAGGAGACATGGAAAGAGTGAAATATTAAATATTAGATCCTTATACAGGTACTCTTAATGGAGCAGAATCTACACAACTTGCTGAGTTGAACAGATAAAAACAAAAAACAGCATTAAATGAACACCAAGCATCTAATGTGCAGTCCTGAGCAGGTTGAAAGTGCAGAGTAGTTTTCTCCCAACACCATTTCCTGGTGGCACTTCCCTCTCTGTCCCACCTTTCTTTCTCTCTTACTTAGTCATCAATAAAAACACTTTTGTGTGCTGACTAAAATAAAGTAAACAGCAAACAAAAAGCTATTTTCCAGCATTACTCAAACTATTAATAATAAAAAAAGGTCCAGCATCAAACGCATCAGTGGCTTTTGGAAGAAGCCAGAGGGTGGTGATTTTAGTGGATTTTGTGTCGCATGGTTGAAAACCTGGAAAAGCATACCAGACTGTTTCCCTGAGCCAGGTGAGAAAGTAGATTAGCTGGCTCAAACTGGGTTCAAAAGGAGGCAAAACTGCAAGGGTAGACGGATAGAGTGAGCACATTCAATCAACAAGCTGTCTGAGCTAAATGAGTTTAATAATGTCAGAAAGGCAATTCACCTTTAATGAAAAGCTTGCACGATGCATTCTGTGTAGAGCTCTGTTTACACAAAAGATGTGTGAAAAATTAACTATAGCCATATAGCCTCTCTGAGCAAACCATCAGTAGAGAGGTTATGGAGAGCATTAGTCGCTATCTCCCTCAGCATCTATAAATAATGTGGCTTTAGGCTCCAGCTTTCATAAACACAATGAGTGGTGCTACATACCATGGAGACTCAGTGATTTATCCAGCAAAGACTCTGAAAATTACTTTGAAAAATTATGTTTTCAGAGCTCTGACAGATAAATGATCATTTCTTAAAAAGCATTAATATTTTGCAAAGACTAAATAGTTCTAATCAGATATAATTGAATGTATGTTGGAAGAAAGACATCTTAAAGGTGCTTCAGGGATTTAGTATTTGGGATCACAAGAGAAAAATTAAACAAAAAACAGAATGGCAAAGCAAAAAATCATGATTTTTAGCCACTGGCATTGAAAAGGCCCACTTGCTCTTTTCATAATTCATGTTGCCTTTTGTGTGCACCTTTACTTTGTGTGCTTGATTAGATTTTAAGGAAGTGTGAAAAATTTATATCTTAACATCTTTACAAGTAAAAAAGCCTACAAGCTATTACGTTGAGAAGCAAAAGAAGAACGAGGAGAAGTGACAGTCTGTGAAGGCAGGAGGTTAGAGTGGAATGATGGATCAATAAAAATAAGACTTAAAAAAATTAACTCTAGGTAAATTTTGTTCACCATTTCCTATGGACAGTCAATCAAACATTGATGACTTTTCTAAACCTATACATGCTGATTCTGTCGTGAAACCTGACTAAATCTTCACCTTATCTCATGTTTCCATATTTAGTGACTTTTTTTGTCCAGCAGATAACTGCTAAAATAATCTCAATGACTCCCCTTTAAATTCCATCACTCATTGGTTTTTGACTTCAAACTGAGCCACCATTTTTGTTTTTTAAGCAAAAAGTTACTTTATATTGATGAAGCACATATATATAAGACTTCAGTTGGGATACCTGTCAAACAACGTGGCCAGGCCTCTAACTGAATTATCCAGGTGGATGAGTTATAAAAATTAACCCCACTCAGAGTTGTTATTGTGTGACAAACCAGAATTTTTTTAAATGTATTTATTTTTTTGGTACCAGGCTTTAAATATGCTTTTCAGTGCTGTAAAATTTGTATATTTAAAATAACAGATTCCCTGGGGAGCCAGCCTCAACTGGCCCACAGAAGAACTGCAGTTTTTGCCACTTCCCAGCTCCAGAGGTTGCCCCTTGGTATTATACTGCGATTTTCACAGACTGTATGGAGTTTCCTTTTAATTTGAGCATAACCAGAAAAGAGAAAACAGCTTCTAATGTATCAACAATTAGGAGTGTGTGGACAAAAAATGATACAGCAAAGTATCTCAATATTTTGCAGAGCAATCAATGCAGGGATACCAAATATTGATGTCTTATTATATAAACTGTAAGTACAAATTGAACTTTTTAGTGTTAATATGATAAAATCAATTGCCTTTTCAGTCTACCTATGTAATCTACATATACATCTCTTGTCAAATTCTTCAGTTGCTGTAGGAGCTGCATAACTTTTGTTGTACAAGTTGCACTGTTCAAAATACTTGTAACAGTACAGTACAGTTCACACATCTGTATTCAGTTAAGTTGGACTAGACTGTAATAGAACCAGTTCAGTTTGTCTTTCATGACAGGTTTTAATGCCGGTGTTGGTCATTCTGTCAGCCTGATAGTTTCATTTTGCAGCAATAAAAGTGAGAGGAACAGACTGAACTTTATCTTCTTAGATAAAACAGATATTGATAAAGTTTGCCATTGCAGTTGAAAAAACTTGGTAAACAGAAATATATCATAATATATTTTATTGCAATACTCATTATGTCAAAAAATGTCTAAAATCACAATATTATTGTATTGTGAGTTAAGTATCATGCCGTATCATGGGGTCTCTAGCAAGTCCCATCATGTAACCTGTCAGGAAGCATTGCAAAGAGCTCTTCATGAAAATAGCTACTTGAAAAGACGTTTCTCTTTATTCCACACACAAATTACACTGCATAAGTTCAAACCAAAACCTCCATGTTATATTTTTTCCAGCATGTCGCTGCTCCTTCTCTATAGGACATCAATAATATATGACCAGTATATTTTCACCCTCCTCTGAACCAATCAATCACCCTGGCTGGACAATGCTCAGCCTCTTTTTCCTGTCCATCCCCATGCAGTCTTTCTGTATCTTTAGGATAAAGTCTGGTGGAATGCTGCACCAAACCAGATACCAAAGATGGAGTATGCAACCAAAGCCAAGATCAAGACATGACTCTTCCACAGTGCTGGTGTATCAGCATGAAAGACTGTGGGCCTGCCTGCTCTTACTCTGGGCTTCTACAATCCTGATAGACCTCCTGTTGGGGGCCAAAACAGTTGGCTTCACATGACGGTCTATATATACATGGCAATGCCTATGGTTTGAAAATGTCTCCTTGTCTTCTGATAAGCTTTGATGGGAAAATTTCACTATTTTAATATATTCCATACTACAAACAATAAAAATACGATATTATACATGTTGCTCCCACATGTTAATAAAAAAAAAATATTATTGGTGGCAAGTTTAACGAATATGTCCTCATACCACATAAAGAGACTGTTAAAACAATTCAAGTACAACATAATGAGATGTGTGTTTAAACTGTCTGGATCCACCACAATTTCTTTACATCCCGAACCTTGTCGGGTGCCTGGTGTTTAACAGATTTGGCCATTGCAGGCAAGCAGATCAACCATACAACTGCCACTATAGATTTACTGCAGGTGAAATAAAGACATGGGATTCAAAGGTGTCAAAGAGGTCTTGAGCTTTGACTGTGAGTACTTAGAAGGAATTATCAAAGGGCAAGCCAAACTTAACATCGTTCAAAGGGTCCACTCACCATCTGAGCTAGAGTCTCTGCAAGAACCTGTGTGCTGTCTATGCAACCAACCAGGTTTAAGAGCAAAAGAATTCTTTGCAGCTCAGTGTTTATTACAGAGCCTTCCATGAATACTATTGTCTCTTTTAAAAAGCTCCCGTCTTCTTACACATCTTTATTTTTTGGCAGACCTAAAGGTCTTTTGATGAGAGAAAAGGAGAGCAAAAGAGGAAAAAGTAGAAGAAAAGAAATGTATGATCAGCTCTAAATTAGCATACAGATGTTACATCTGCAGGAGAGAGTATGCAAGGAATTTTTATCAGTCGCGCACACACATTACAGAGGTTCACAATAATTTAACTAAACCATTTAGAAGGTAAGATGTTAAAGTTGTCCTTTATCTCAGAGAGAAATCAGTCTCTGTGAGGACACATCATGTGTGCAGGTGTGACAAAACAGAGGCGAGAGAATGGTGGGACTTAAGTGGATGTCCATGAAGAGTCATTACAGTGGAGAGCTGCTTCGCTTACACTCCGACACCTGCAAAGGCAGGCCCTCACATCTGTTACAGGGTCCCTTGTTACAGATGAGGATTAATTAAAAGATCAAGCACCCTATGTAGCAGTGTATGGCTCAATTTAATTACAATAGATCAACGCAGCCTTAATTGAGCTTCATTGTACAAAGAGTTTTCTTCAGCTTGGAGAGCAACACACATGTAATTAATCAAAACAAATACACAGCTGAGAGCGATAAAGTATCACAGGAGTGATGAACTTGGGCAAACATATGTGCAGCAAACATATTTCATGTCCTAGTGAGAGGATTCTTGATAAGCATTGCAAGTTTTAATCTCGGGTATATTTTGCAGTCCGTTTAAGATGGCAACATAAAAAGGCCGACACTGGAGCAGGTCACTTCCAAAATCAGCTATGAGGCCATGACATCTGAAACTCAATCTGGGTGCCTCCAAGTGGGTGCCTTGCCTCTCTCACAGAGAAATAAAAACAATGGCAGACATGCTATTCACTCCAACACACAGTAATGTCAAGGAGAATGTCACTGAGTGCCACCATGTAAAGGCCATCGCTCTTAATGAGCAACACACTGGGGGGAAAGAGGTGCCTGACATGTAGTCCTGTGTGTGCTCTAAATACATGTTTGTGGTCCCGCAGGATTGGAATAGGAAGAAACAACTGGACAGAAATGAAACGAGTTAAAGTGGGAGCAGCATTTAATGACCCACTCTTATTAATGTACTGACAGTATATGATGAGGACACATGAGAGTCATGCCCCTGCAGTGGGATTTCCCTCTGTTATAAACACATGATGGCATTGGCAGGCAGACAGCTGCACCTGTCTAAATAACAACGCAGAAAGCACGACCTGGTCCAAGGAGCTCTCAGATATAAAGCACTGTCCACTATGTGCCAGGCACAGACACAGCTGGAAGGCAGCTGCTGGTGCACATCTGCTCTGGGGTTGACTTAAAAAGACACTGAATTATACTGTAGTGACACACTTAGGAAAAGATAAATATGCGTGAATATGAGCAAACTTTGACATTTGATGAGATATTTAGGAGTGCATTTCACAACACAATTAAAGAGAAATTAAATGGGTACCAGCTCGACTCATTTATGTTTCACATACTGGTCTGAAGTCCCTGGTGCGTTAGAGGGGCTAAGGCACAACCAGCTGTGAGCTCACACTTTCCCAGTGTTTATATATTGTATATACATTCTTGAGCATATAGCCATATGGCTACTTTAAAAACCCTCACTTAATACTTTCTGCAGCTGGAGAGTTACTAAGTTTGGTGCATGCGTTTAATTGGATAGCTCATGTTTAGGCTTGATGTTTTTGGGTTCAAAACGAATTCTTATTTAACCTATCATAAGAACAGTGGCACGAGCAAATCTGCTTCGAGTTTCTATCAGCTCCCATGCAGGCACTTTTTTTTATGTTTTTACTCTGTCATCCTAATTCACACCTTTACTTTTCAAACTCCTTAGTCAAGCATATCAACTTACAAAACAGAGACTTGTTGCAGGGCATTTCATTTAAAAGGCATGACAATCAGCAGGTATCAAAATGTTTACAAAAGGATTTTTAAAAAATCTGTGGATTTGGAAAAATTAAATTGAATATTTCAAGCCCTCCTGATGATTTAATGAGACAGACACAAGGGGAAATTGAACAGCAGGCCCCACGTTGAGATGATTTATGGCATATGACCAAACTAATTGCTGCATAAGCAACTCTGCTTGGTTAATTGGAAAATGTATCTAATAACTGCTGGCATGTACAGATCAAAACACTGGATTTAGGAAGTCCAGAGTTTCTTTCTGATAGCATGTGGCTTCTTTCCCTGTAACTTCAGGACACTTGTAAAAAAGTTTAGAAAATAAAATAAAACATTTTAATGTGGCAGATACGATCAGAGAGAGGAAAACAAAATAAATGATGCACTTACATGAACGCATGGTAGATGAACGCCCATCCTCTTGGTCTTTCCAGCACGTTGTACAGGCAGTTTTGCAACTTTCTGTAGCGCTTGCTTGAAGCGGACATGTTGGCCCGAGGTCCGGGCGGTCCAGGTAGCGGGGTGCCCAGCAGACCTGTGCGGTGAGACGGGTGCCCGCGCTCCGGAGTGGACGGCTCGCTTCTCTCCGTGTGGACGGCGGTGAGAGCCACAAACTCTACCCGCCTGTCGTCGTTGGGAGCAGGGGGCGCCAGCATCCTGATGCCGCCGTTGTTTGACGGACTTCCCAACATCGTGATTTAAACTACATATGATCTGACGCGCTACACTATATCATCCGCAGAGGCGCAGCGCAAAGTTTTGACACAGTCATAGTCCGCCTAAAACTAGTCCACTGCCTCGGTTTGACTTAAAGATTCAAAAGTTATCTGTAAATCAAGTCGCCACCGCAAAAGCAAAGCTGCGCGGTAGTTGGGTGAGCGAGTCGCGCCGAAACGGGACCTCCAGCGATCATTGTGAACGACCAGGTGTGAGAGGAAAGCAGTGAGGTGCAGGCAAGTAGTGACACACACAGCAACTCCTGAGATCACTGAAAGCACGCCGCTAACGACCCGCCGTCACTTTGCAGACGCGATGCCACGACTCAAGTCGAGCATCTCTTCCTGGGTGCACTTTTACGCAGCAGATCCACGTTCTCTAAACCAACTTCAGCTGTGGTTCCTTTCCAAACGAGCCCGAACTGACGGACATCAGTGCGATGTCGAAAAACGCAGACGAGCAGCCCCCCAAAAAAAACTTAGAGGAGGTCAGGTGTGTGGAGCTGCCTCGCACGCCCCTCTCTCCGGTGAGGTGACGCGCAGAAGCAGAAAACCCTAACGGGAGGACTCCGCGCGCTGGATGGGTCTGAGTGTGGGATGCCCGCGGCGGCGGCGGGGGAGAGAGAGCGGCGGCAGCGTAGTGGTTTGTTGTTGATGAAGCTTTCCGGGAACAGTGAGTGATCTCTCATAGTTCGTGAGTGAAATGCAGCACTGTTAGTAGTTTGGAAGCACCGGACACCATCTGTGAGTCTTCTAAAAGGCACAAGGCTGAAACCATAGAGTAAACATGAGGGGGAGACCAATCTGGGTCCTTTGTGGATAAATACACTTTTTTTGGCCGTTCTAAAACATTTCAACAAGTCTAATACATGGAATTTACCTTTTACGTATTTTATAATAATTCCCACCAGTGTATTGGGTTAGTGCCCTGTTTTCTTCTGCAGAAAGTCTTCAGTCATCAGCATTTGTTCTTTTTCTCACTCTTGCTTTGTTTGTGCTCTCTCCCTCTTTCTTTACTCTAAAGCCGCCATAGTGAAAATGAACTAAAATCATCAGTAAAAATGTGACGTTTTCACCATGAATTGATTACTAATTTTTTTTTTTATCTGAGTGGCTGTGGTTATCATAACGGAGAACATTTACTCATGCACACTTTTATTATATGAGTTGTTCTCAGTCATTACAGTCATTACACTGGTAATTATTTAATTTATGTAGATTATATTCATTTATGTTGCATATTAAGTTGTGTAATATTATTTTACAAATTTACAAGATTGAGTTCATTATTTCACTGTCAGTACAACACTATAATTTCAAGCATAACTTATGTGTTATAGCCCCTTGTGAGAAATAATGTTAGTTCCTACCTGCTAGTGTTTAGAGTGTAACATGCTCTGAATAACAGGCCTGAAGAAGAAGCACATTTCTTCCCCACCCAGCTTTTGCCACTTTTCACTCCCCATGCATCTATTTGCTATTGCTGTATGTCATTAAATTGTGTCTTTGCTCTTCCATAGTCTGTCTCTCTTTGCTCTCCATTTTCTCTTCTTATTCCCCCTCACCCCCAACTGGCTGAGGCAGATCACTGCCCCTCCCTGAACCTGGTTCCTGCAGGAGATCTCTTCTGGTTAAAAGGGGGTTCTTCCTTCCCACCATTGGCAAGTGCTTGCTCAAAGGGGATTGTCTGCCTTTTGAGGTTTTCTCTCTAATACTGTGTAATACAGTGTAAAACACCTTGAGATGCCTTTTGTTTTGACATAAAGAAAAATAAATCAAATTGAATTTGAGTAGACACTGTTCTGCCATGTTGGTGTTTAATATTGAAGATGGTTTTAAGAGACAATGTAAAATGCCATACACCCACAGCCAAAGAGGCTGGAAAATGCTACCAAAACCAGAAACAAGGGTTACATTATTTGTTCACAGCTATTTTTTCACTAAAAAATCCTTCCTCTTGGATTAGCTATAGTATTGCAAGCAAGGGATAGGATGAGATGGAGGCAGATGATCCGCTGTGGTGACCCCTAACGGGAGCAGCCGAAAGAAGAAGAAGAAGATTCCAAGTGCATATATACTGAACACTACATGAATATGCAATCAGTGAAAGCCGTCTATGAATTACACAAATGAGCGACACTTTTCTCAGGCCTCACCTGGACTTTTTAACAAACAGAATAAAGATATTAATGTTGGCTGAATATGTCAGTGAATCAACTCCTTAGTTCAGACACTGGCTTTCCAAGTTTGGAAGTTGTTCCCATGACTTCTTTGTGTTCAGGTGCTTTAAAGGCAGAAAACATGAATGCCACAAAGTCAGTGAGTTGTAATTATTGCTCAGTTTTTGGAGTTTCAGGTATATAAATGTTGCTTTACCTGATTTTTTTTTTTTATTTTGATTTATTACATATTAAAAAAAAACAGTTCCAGAAAAGTTGGGATATTTTCCAAAATGCAACAGAAACAAACTCTATGATGTGCTAATTCACGTGAACATTTATGGAACTGAAAAAAGTACAAAGAAAAGATTTTCAGTAGTTTCACTGACCAACATTACTGTATTTGTAAATATACACACATTTAGAATTTGATGGCTGGAACACTCAAAAGTTGGGACAGAGTTAAAATAAGCTTTGAAAGTGCACAGAATATTCAAGTAACATCAGTATGGAAGACTTCACATTCACATGACTTAACGTAGCATCCATCAAAAGCTCAGTCTTTGCAAGCAACGATGGGTCATGCCTAACCCCATTGTGCCCAAATTTGTGAGAGAATCCTTAATTAGTTTTAAAGGAGCATTTCTCAGTGCAAGACAGCAGAGGCTTTAGGTCTTTCAACATCTACAGTGCAAAATATTGTGAAAAGATTCAGAGAATTGAGAGACATCTCAGTCCATACAGGGCATACTCTTAAATTATCCCACTTTCACCAAAAACATTTGTTTACACTCTTAACAATTAACATGTTTTTCCCCACCGTTATAGCTTTAGCACAAACTAATATCGCCTGCAGTGTATATTATGATTACAGTCATACTTTCTGATGATCAAGTGTTCAAGTAACAAAAGTTTCCTTTGAGTTTCCTTAAAGTGAAAATACCTCTTGTGTTTATTGTGAGAGGAGGGTTAAATCCATGGTTACATGAGTTTTGGACAGCAGAGACAGGTGCTGTGGGACACAGCAACACTGTTAACCACAGACTGCTCCTGCTCAGTGGACACAACTTTCTAAATCTATGACTGTGACACACAGGAAGGCTTGTGGTTATGACACAAATATAGGGTTATGGAGACTGTGCCGTGTAGAGACATCACCTGTCAGTGGACCTCTGAAGAATGCAATATGAGGTGGTCCCCACACTCCTGCTGGCCTGTCTGTATTATCTGGCTGCCAAAAATGACATATTTTCTTTAAACTAAAACAAGCACCAGGTCAAATGTAAACCTGCAAGTTCACAAGGAGAAAAAGACAAACTCTAAACCTGTTTTTACCTCCACTAACTCATCACTTACGCTTCTGGCATCTACTTATCTCCACTCCTGTCAAGTATGAGTAAATTATATGATCATTACTTTTGAATCAAAGTTTAATGGACGACCTGTAACAAAGACAGAAACTGACAATCTACCTGAAATTCAGCATTGTGTAAGTTTTACATTGTTATACAGCAGTAGCAGAGGCAGGTTGCTCATGCTAACTATGTGCGTTCCTGTTGATTGTTGTGCTGCAGTTTATGGAACACACAAGTCGCTGGTATGACATGTGGGAATGCAGCTGCAGTCTTTCACAAGTCACAAATCTCAATATTATCCCCTGGCCCTCTCCCATTACATAACATAATATCACTAATCCTTAACCCTTTACTAGCTTCTTATATATAGACTCGCTCATGGCTATAAGATGGAAAGAGTGTTGACAGCTGAACTTTACAGCAATGATTTAATGCAGGCTGGTTACTAGTTATATGAAGAATTAATCTGAATTGTGAGGTGAAACTTTCCCAATGGATGCTCTGCTTTAAAGCAACATAACTAATTTTTTCTTTTTGTTTTAGAAACAGTATTTAAACAGATGCCTGGGCTGCAACATTTTGTGTAGTTATAGATAATAAAATTCTTAATTAATTGATAAAAAATAAGCTTACTAATTGATAAACCCTAGCAACCTGTTCAGCGTATACCCCACCTCTTGCTCTGTGGTTCCAACTCCCCTTCGACCCTGAACTAGATGAGCGGAAAAAGATGGATGGAAGGATAATAGATATTCTTCTTCTTTCGGCTGCTCCGGTTAGGGGGCGCCACAGCGGATCATCTGCCTCCATCTCACCCTATCCCTTGCATCCTCTTCCCTCACACCAACCCTTTGCATGTCCTCCTTTACTACATTCATGAATCTTCTCTGTGGTCTCCCTCTTCTCCTCCTGCCTGGCAGCTCCATCTTCAACATCCTTTGTCCAATATGTCCACTATCCCTCCTCTGAACATGTCCAAACCATCTCAGCCTTGCCTCTCTGACTTTGTCTCCAAACTTCTCAACATGAGCTGTCCCTCTGATGTACTCATTTCTTCTGTCCATCCTGGTCACTCCCAGAGAAAATCTCAACATCTTCAATTCTGCCACCTCCAGCTCTGCCTCCTGTCTTTTTGTCAGTGCCACCGTCTCCAAACCATACATCATGGTAGGCCTCACTACCGTCTTGTAAACCTTCCCTTTCACTCTTGCTGCAATCATTCTGTCACAAAACACCCCTGACACTCGTCTCCACCCACTCCACCC
>VUQH01084191.1:0-48863 GCA_015106775.1 Etroplus canarensis
GCGCTCAAAATTGATCACCAATCACCAGGACCGATCGGTCGTCGGCTGCGCCCTCAGCGCAGAGGAGAAGCCGGACCAGTGAGCTCCCCTCCCCTCCTCTCCTGAGCTCCAGGTAGGACGCGTGATCTTCTCCGCTCTCAGGAATGCAAAGACGGATTGCTGCAACACTCGGGGAAATTCCTGAGAAGCACTTTTTATGCCAAGGAGACATGTGCTTTACTGTAATTTTAACTCAAAAGAAAAAAAAATGAATGAATTGTTGTTCTTTATTGCATGGGAAATGATAAAGCATCAGTGGACCTTAGCCTGACATCAGACAGAGTGGTCAGTTAATTGAAAAATAAGATACTTAAAACAACAGCACACAAAACAAAATCTTCTCTACATTTAACATCTGCCGGGTTGATTTAAGGGAAAGTATAATTATCTAGTAATATATATGGTTGTGTTTAAAGTGAAGGCAGTTGGAGAAATACATTTCCAATGTGTGCATGAATGACATTCTTAACATTTTAAAATTGCGCATGTGTAACAAGCATATAGATACATAATTCTGGAGTATGTGAAAGGTAGCCCACTGTGCGTGTTGGAGCAAAGGGTTTAGCCTAAGGTGGTAGACAAATTAGATTGTTTTTCATTTTTCACATTTCCACCTCTATAGGTCAGGCCTCATTTGGTTTGTATGAAAAGGATAAAGCCCCAGCAACACTTGCAGCAAAAATAACGACTGTATTATTGTATCGTTTTGACCCGTGGCCTTCATCAGGGTCATCAGTTGATTTGTGACAAGGATTTGACTATGGATCCCGAACATGAAGACATAACATACTGTGATGACTTTTCCCTGTATGAATTTGATTAGAAACGCAGACACCAGCCTGGCAATTTGGATCATTAATTTCCTAACAGTGAATAATTCTAAAGCTTTTAATAAATAACCTGTCACACTTATATTACACCATTCAATTTGCCTATGACACTTTTTGTGTGTAAGCAAGGGTGCATTTGTGACCCTGCACACCTTTCTCCTCTGTCTGCATAATTGTTTTTCTGGTGCCGCCTGACTGTCCCGGGCCCTGGGGCCCCCAGGGGAAGTCCTGCCCGCAGACAGGCAGCTCGGCCCGGCTGGGGACATGCCGGGTCCTGCCGAGCCTCTGAAGTCTGCTGGCTGGCTTTGAACTGAAGCTGCTGGAGGTGGAAATCAATCCGTCTGGATCCCCCCTCTCTCTCTCTCTATCTCTCTGTCTCTCTCCTTCCCTCACTCTCACTCTCTCTCCCCTCCAGCCCCCAGTGTAGTCATCTCGGCTGCCACTGAATCTTTCATGTTCACAGGTAGAAAGGCAAAGGAGACACAGAGAAGAAACAGGAGGGAGTGTAACTCATCTTCAAAAGAAGTTAATATGGTTTCTGAGGATTAAAGGGATGAAGGGAGAAAAACTAACAAAGCTAGCGCCTGTAGTCATGATCATCCTATACACCACTGAAGTGAATAGATAATTTGTTTACTTACTCGCTGCGCTGTATGCTGCTCAGGATTGGAATTCACAAAAGAGCTATTTATTTTGGAGTGATATCATAGAAACTGTTTTTCTTGTGAAAGTTAACATTGAGATTTATGTTAGATGTCACAGCTGATTCCAATAGACGCAGCATATCCATTTCCCCCTGTGGAGAAATTTATAGAGCTCAGGAGGCCTTCTGGGGTTGACCGTTTCGTAAATGCTTCACACATCTAAGAGGAAATTCAACTAAAACACGTCATTCGGAGTTTACTTATGGTAGTGAAGTTATTTCAGCTCATTATTTTACTTAATGGGATAATTTATGATACAGCTGTTTTGTGGAGGCTTGCACCCAAACTGCCTTACCAGCACCAGGATCATATAGAAGGGCAAAAGCAAGCCTGTATGGCTTGTTAATTTCTAAGGATTTGGTAGTGCTACAACAAAGGTAAATCAAAATAACAGAAAAACTGTGTGTCACCTTTGGCCACTATGGAATGCTGGCATTTATTTTGAGAATATGTGTTAATCTTAGAGAGACAAAAGAGACAAATATTGCTCCTTCACATCTGCCTTAGTTTTATAATATTCAAGACAGACTCGTAAAATAAAAATGTTAGCTCACTAAATAAAAAAAGTTCTTGCATAGGGGAAAAGCTTAAAGCACTGTGCCTGTTAATGCACAAAATAGACATGGCATATGTAAATGATATTTTAATTCTAAAGTACATTTAAGTATGCTGAGACTTCTGAAAGTGCTGGAAAATAAGTTTAGGTATTAATTAAAGTAAATCTGTGAATCTCTTCCCCTTGACTTTACCTTTAAAGCTAGTCTTTAAAGACATATATAAATGATGAAAAACCAGCTGTAAATGCAAACTGTCATCTCTATTATGCATCAGCATCCGTACCATGTTCAACATTCAATATTGAACATGTCCATTTAAGTAGATGGGCTCAAACCAGAGTTCATCTACTTAAATGAGAAAACAAAAGGCAGAAAGAAAAAACTAGTTTCATCTTCTTGACTGGGTCGTTAATTACTCATTATTCACAGTTGCTTGGATAGATAGGTCAGCAGCTTAAGATGGGGTTGTGGTTCTTCATTGTACTCCCTCAGGGGCTTCCAGGAGGTCCCAGACAAAATGAGAGGTAGCTGCTGTACTTCATTATATTTCAACTTATTTGGAATAATCCCCACAAAACAACATGAAAGCGAAAAACTTTTCTAATCATAGGTTTCATTCTCACCACTATTATTTCCCCACGCACAGTGCAGACAGTTCAGCAAACCAATAATAAATCAACCGTTGAAACTTCTCCATGTAGACCCCGGGGAGGGAAGTTTTAATCAAATTGGGGTTTGTGGTCTAATTTGTGTCTACTTAAGATTCCTCCCGTGTATGAGGAACCCACTACATCAATGTCTTTTACACAGAGTCTGTGGAGAGAGATCTGGCACTTCATATCTTGCATTCTGGAAAAAATACTGAGTGAGGTCTTGAAAATCAAAAATTGTATAAACACGTGCAAGAAAGTTTGTGCTTTAAGATGAAGTCAAAACAGGTAGTTGGAGGAAGTCTTCCACACCAAGCATGCTTTAATCTCTGGTTGTCATTTTGTTGTTGAGACATTTGGAAGGTGGAACGCGTATGAGAGACCATGCCATTAGTGCATCAAGTTTGGGCACCTGTGCAGATGAGTGTAGGATCTCCAATGATAGCGTGATCTGTTTAATTCCTTCCTTGAGTCATTATTAATGGCAGGTATAAAGTAGCAGATGAAGGCCTAAATGCTTTTGATGGTTCGCAAACAGCTCAGTGTAAGTACTTAAATTCCTAAATCTCGAGTTTTGGATTGGATTGACTAGGAATTTGGCTTTGAAGGTTCCCCTTCTCTCACAATTACATTCATCCATCATGACAAGCTGCTGCTCAAATGACTTAAATTATCCACCCATGGCAAGCTCTTAAAAACCCCACAGCTTTGAGCTGTGAGAAAGCACACCTATATTATTAATTTTAAATATTATAAGTGGTAACAAACAGAAGTAAACTGTGCAGATACTGTGCTAATTGATTTTTACTTCAAGTCAATGTTTTAAAATATTCTCACTCTGGTAATTAAGATTGTGGCTAAATTCTAGATTCCTGTTCCTGAAAGGCTTGTCCACTACTGAGTTGGATTTGATTTGATTGTTAAAACTCTTTAGTACTGTGTTGTCAAGAAGCATCAGCCTAGGATATACTTGAAGGGGCACAGCCCAAAAACATATTTATGCTTATGCAATTTTTGAACTTTTTTTTCCTTACTGTAGGTGTATTGAGAGACGTAATAAGGCATAGAGAGGAATTCCAGGTTGAGATTAAGCTTCCCACCTACAGTCAGTGCAAAATAAACAGAGACAGACGCAGAGACAGGGGAAGAGATGTTCTGCCCCAGCAGAGCTAAAGAGAGGAGCGAGGGATCAAGGAGTGGAGACGATGAAAGACAGATCACCGGCATGCAGCGAATCAAAGAGCCTGCTGACTGACTTGAACTGCGATAGGTGTGTGCTGCATGTGTGTGCGAATGCATGTGTTTGTGTGTGTGTGTGTGTGTGTGTGTGTGTGTCTGTGTGTAGGCATTTGCGTCTTCTTTTCATGTACCCTAAGAGTTTGTTTTTGCTGCGCACTGAGTGGGAAGCTGACAGTAAGTCTGTAATTAAAACAATCAAAAGATGAAGAGAGATGAAGAAACATCACACATGCGTGCACACAAACACATATATGACACATTTCATTTGATGTGCTAAAATCATTGAGTGTGTCTTTTTCTGTTCTGCTTTAAAAATATGCACATTATTCGCCATTGAGGACCCTAGTCTTTCTGTGAGCTGGTTTTATTCATCATGTCTCTTAGTGGCACATGTTTACATGAATCACTTTCTACTAGATGATATTTGAACCACTGAACTCTCTGTGTGTCCAGGTTACAGTAGAATGCTAGTCTGGTTTGCTGGTGGAAATTCAAGTCGAAGCAAATCATGTTTTGACGCTCCTGTAAAAATACAGTTCACACTGATAAACCGTGGTGATGCAGTTGGGTGGGACTGGAGCAAATGGATATTTTGTGAGGATATGCGGGCCAGCTGTTGTCTGAGGTTTGGGTCTGTCTCCAGTCTTGGAAATCCCTTTAATCATGTTTTATTTTCACATCAAACTTAATACAGCAATCATGTTGCAAATCAGATGTATTTATTTCTGGCTCATTTAGTTCCCGATTAGTGAGCCTTGATGGCTACTTTATTCAGTGAGTTTGACTTTGTCAGGGACTTGTAATGACTTTTAAACACAGAAGAAATCAAGAAGAATGGAAACTGTTTTTGAAAGCATTCAGCAGTGCCATGTTCACATTTTTTAAATTTGAGTCTAATGATTAATGAACATTGCAGCAATATACATTGCCCTGCCTCTTCATTTTTATTCCCAATCAGTGAGATCTATTAATAGGCATTTAGAGGCATGTTCATGGTGTGACTCAGCTCAAGGTGAAAGCAGTTGGTTGAATTTGAGTGACAGGTCTACTGCTACCACCACCCCCATATTTACTCTCCAGCTGCCTGCAAATCATACAAAAGGAAACAAAGTGCCAGCAGCACATTCCTCCTTCACAATTCACTTGATAAAAAAGAGAAGTTGGGGCACTTATGATTACTAAGGATACTTACAGTAAACGTGGAATGACAGTGAACTGGCCAAATTTTTCAAAACACACTTGGATTTAACATTGAAAGCCATATAATGTTGCTTTTTGAGCAGGTTGTAAAACACAGTTATTTGATTATGGCCACTGTACAGTTAATGACATGGTGTTAAACTGAATAGAATAGTTTATTTCTTTTTTTCTGATGATTATAGACTATTGCAGTAAGAGTTTTAATGCTTGTAATCGCTTTTTAATTTGAGGTTCCAGTGTGAAATTTTACTTTATTCTTCTGGTTGCTCTGTGTGTTTCAGAGATTTATCATGAATCCTTTTGGGTAGAAAATTTGTCGCGAAACGTAACAGAGCAGGTATAAAAAGATGCACTATTGTCCAGTCTGGAAGTAAAAATCTATGGTTAAATACGTTTTTTAACGTGAGTTGTTTACCAGGACGGGTAAAGGTTTAAATGATAGACTACAGAAACTTGATAGAGGGGAAATCCACAAAATTTGTGGTTTTGTGCTTCATGTTTTATCTACAGACCTGTTCCACTGAAGTTTTTTTACAGATAGAATTCAGATAATTAACTTGTATAATATCCCAGCACTAGTAGATTATACTGTTTATATTGATATGCAGTCATGTACCAGCTACTGTGATGCAGGGTTGCAAAGTGGGACTTTATTAAAACAGAACACTTATTTAGCTGTTTGAAAATACACTTGAAATGAAATGCAGTGTTGTAATAGCTGGAATTTTCTTTAGACAGACATCAAGTGGCAGCGTCTTGTCTTCTGCCAGGGGCTCAAAGACAGTGATACTGAAGTGTAATTGCTGTTTGCTTTGCAAGAAAACAGAAGGGTTTGAGGTGTTGTGCTCCACAAATGCACACACACACACAACCAGGCAGCATTTAAGGCGGGCTGACTGCTTTGCATGTGTTCGAAATTGTGCTTGGATTTGGCAGGTTGAGCCCTGGTCTGTTAAGGGATAGAACTCCTCCACTTGCTTATAGCCTGGTTGGATTATGTTTAAAGGAGCCGTAAGAATGTGTTTATGGCATGGTTTGGCAGATATATTGGCTAAGAGGACCAAAAATGTCTTTTTATGGACAATCTAATTTAGAGTTCAGTCGTCCTCAGATACACTGGATGTGGTACATTGCAATGTCTGATTGTTTGATAACTTTGTGATATGTCTTGCACGTGAAACATAAATTTTTCCCATAGAAAATTTCATTCTAATTATTTCTGTCCTAGATATGACACTGACAATATTGGCATGAATTTAAAAATAAAAAAATCTAACAGTATTACTATAAGCTGTTTAGTTCTAAATTGCATTTTGATCTATTTGGAAAACAGTTGCCTTGCGTTTAAGGAGCATTCAAAATGTCATGAAAACCGGAAAGGAGGTTGGTTAATTGCAAGAAGTAGGAGAAAGAGAGAAAGAATGATTTAAATGGAAAACAGATTTTTCCTTTTAGAAAAACCAAGAAACCCCAGGATGAAAAAAGGCTGGATTTGCTGCTGATTTGATTGTCATCAGAAATTAAGTGCTTTTCAAGAGACCACAAACCATCCTCTTACCACATTCTTCATTTTCTACATTGGTTAGCTTGTTGGCTGGGTTCCTTGGCTGCTGATTGTCCTAATACTTAATGGGGCAGGAAGTCAGTGTAATAAATATCCTTTACAGGGTTAAACACTGATGTTGAAAAGTCATTTGCCCCACAATCCATCTTTAACATTGCTTAATGATATAGTACTAGAAGGGCACAGGAAGATGCAGTGAAACAGGCATGGCATATTTCCCAGAAAAAAATAATGACTTGAATTAAATCAGTGTTACAGAGAAAAAAGAGCCCAACATCACGAGAGAGCAAGGCTTAACATGATTAACACTGTGAGCATCATGATATGGTCCAGAGAAACTAAACAGCTTTTTAACATCATCGTTTTTAAAGGATCTAAATCAGGGGGGAAAATAAAATATATACCAAAGAGCTAAAGTTACAGAACTATTTATTCAAAGCATTAGCTGGCTGTTTGCAAGACTGAATTTACTGTAGAGTAGAACATTTAGAATCCAAAAGCAAATATTAATTTTAAAAATATTAAAATTCATAGTTAATTGTTCATCATGCAAGGTGCAGTAAATAAAACTTAAAATAAATCAGTGTTTGGTGTGATGATTCTGCCTTTAAAACATTTCCAGCTCTCCTTGTTACACTAGCACAGTACTTTAAGGTACTTGACAGGTCGGTTTTCCAGGCTCCTTGGTGAACCTGCCTCAGTTTGTGCGTCTAAGTTTCCTTAACTAATATCTGGCTTACTCCATAATGTTGAAATTCAGTCTCTCTCTTGGCTACCTGCTGCAGTTAGTTGCTGAAGATAGTTTTATTTACCACTTCTGGTTGCCTCTTTGAGGTTGCAGTCATGCTGCAGAGTTAATTTGGAACCAGTGGCACTTCCCTCATGATATTATATAATGGAAAACTTTTGCACTGTGGTTAAAATGCAAGATTTTTTATATTAAAATTGGTTGGGTTTTCAGTAACGGCATAAGTCATTAAACTCATTTCTCAATAGTTGCCACTAGTTGCATAAGTGCATTCAACTCAACCTGTGACTTGTTGCTCGACTAATTACTACTGGTTAGATGTGTAGCTCTGTCCTAATGAAGGCAGATGGCTGCCTCTCCCTGAACCTGGTTCTGCCGGAGGTCTCTTCCTGTTAAAAGGGAGTTTTTCCTTCCCACAGTTGCCAAGTGTTTGCTCATAGGAGATCGTCTGATTGGTGGGGTTTTCTATCTCATCTATCTCTTTACTTTACAGTGTAAAGCACTTTAAGGCAACTTTTGTTGTGAAATGGCGCTATATAAATAAAGTTGAATTGAATTGAACTGAACTGAACTGAATTGAAACTTATCACTATCAGGTCAAAGAAGTGACCGATGGTACCATGTTCATACTATTAGCTGATAGCTGTCGGCTGCCCTACTGAGGCTGGTTAGCAAGTTCAGAGAGATTACATGAATAGGAAACTGCTACCTTGAAGAAAACAGAGGGAAACAGTGCTGAAGCCCTTCTTACTATGGGATTACACTAGCCATCACAAGGTCAGCTGAATAGCTGTAAAGTTCCTTGACTGTAATTTGCATGAATGTAGTCACAGCCAGGCAGACAGATAATACAAACCAAAACTGTCCAAACCAAACAACCACAGTAGTATTTACCTTCTAACTCAGTACACAGTGAGATTGGTAGGTGCCTTCTGATATGATGCATTCCTGAAATGACATACAGTCATGAAAAAGAGCATTTTCAAAGGGCTTCATGCAGTACTATGAAAAACTAAATACACCCCATGATTCAGTAACTTGAATAACCACCTTTAGCAGCAATAACTTGAAGTAGTTTTTTCCTTGTGACTTTATCAGCCTCTGATATTATTATTGAGAAATTTTGGCCCACTCTGCTTTACAATGTTACTTCAGCTCATTGAAGTTTGCGAGCATTTTTTATGCATAGCGCTCTTAATGTCCCACAACTGCAGGTGAGGTCTGGACCTCCACTGAGCCATTACAACACCTTGATTCTTTTCTTTTAGTTGCAGTTTGGCTGGTGTGCTTGAGCTCATTGTCCTAGTACATGACCCAATTTTGGTGAAGCTTGAAGTGTCAAACAGATGGTCTCACAATTGACTTTAGAATAATTTGGAAGAGGAGGAGTTCATGGTCGACTCAATGACTGCAAGGTGCCCAGGTTGTGTGGCTCCAAACAAACCTAAATCATCATCCCTGTACCATCATGCTTGACAGTTGGCATGAGGTGACTTAATATGCTGAATATGGCTAGTATGCTGAGTATGATTTTCACCAAATGTGGTGCTGTGCACTATGTCCAAACATATCCATTTTAGTCTCATCTGTCCAAAAGACACTGTTCCAAAAGGCGTGCAGTTTGTACAGATAAACTTTGCCAACCTAAGCAACCTGTGCTGCTATGCTCTTATTTTAATGAGAGAGGCTTAGCCCTGGAAACCCTTCCACACAAGCCATACTTGTTCAGTCTTTTTCTAATTGTACTGTTATAAACTTAAATGTTTATCATGCTAATTAAGGCCTGTAGAGTTTAGAGATATTGTTCTTGGCTTTTTTGCAATTTCTCTGAGCATTGCACAGTCTGCCCTTGAGGAGAATTTGCTGGGACATTCACTCCTGGGAAATTGTGGCATTGTGTTAACATACACCTGAATGCTCCAGACCAGAAAACTTATTCATCTATTGAGGTGGTCACACTGGCTGATAAACAATAAACCATGTACATTTGATTAGCAGCACCTACCACCTACTCAACCCTCTTAATTCCTATGGAAGCAATAAGAATGTACTTAGTTTTTCATAGGACTGCTTAAGGTCTTTTGAAAGCTTTGATTTTCAAATGCCTGTATGTTAGCATTTTCATGTTTAAGAACTGACAAGTCTGCATTAACAAAAAGGAGAGATGGAAGAGCACAAACGTACCCTACTGTCAACCAGGATCTGTGACATCTAGTATTGTCTGAGAACGCTTTCAAGTTTTGCCTTTATTTCCTGTTTACTTCATTTTTGCCCAGTTTGGTCACAAAAACCACTTGGTTAGAAGTAGGAAAACATCATGGCTTGAGTTACAGTACACCCCTTTACAATAAACAAGTTACAAGGCACTAATTTCTAACTTTGGGTTAACATCTTGCACAAATGACCTATCCAGTTGTATTCTACAAGTGGACAGCCTCATATAAACACCTGCCAAAGTACTCGGAACCACATTTGTGGTAGTTTATCTTCCAGTAGTGTACCACCACCACCACCACCACCACCACCACCACCACGCACACGCACACACACACACACACACAAAACAATTTCACATACAGATATGGGTGTAACCCTGCCTCACTTGTGCAAAAAGGAGGAAAAGATTAGAGAATTAAAAAGAGGGAGGTAGTATCTGTCTGCTTACTGCTTGTATGATCTAATCTATGGGAATTTCCAAAGACCAACATCAACTTTCACCTACAGGGTGTCAACATCAACATAATGACTTTAAGTAAGGTCTATCACATTTGACTGTCATATTTTGGTGCAGTCCATATCAATACAGACTTAAACCTGCTTTGAAGATCTGCTCTGGATTCTTAGCAACATTACAGCATTATACTTGTCACTGTGGGCCAAATAGCTTCAACAAAAGATGCCTTCTTTAGGTCTTGTTGGAGTGTGTGATATGCATTTAAGGTTAATGGGTTTGGAATTGTGCATTTTTGTAATGAGGCAAGATAAATTGTCTTCCCCTTACTTTGTTGAATTGCATACTGAATTTCTTCCACTAACAAAAACAGCAATCAGATGCAACCAAATGAAAAACAGACATGAAGAGAGAGCTAATGAAGACAGGGAGGCACCAAAAGACTGCTCAAAAAAGTTTATTATCCCCGAAGAGTGAGATGAACAATACTGTGCTGTGAATTCATACATTCATACAGGGAGCTGCCCAGTACATTTGCTGTGTTCTGTTGGTGCTACTAAGAATGGCATACACTCTTACTTAGTAATGACACAGCTAAAGACAGAAGGGTTATTTATCAGAGATTTTGTGATCGTTAGAAGATTAATACCCTTGGGGAGTAAAAGGCTTCAGCTGACTTTCATCTTAGACCTGCCCCAACAGAGAAAGCTGAGGTTAGAGAGAGAGGGTTGAAAGAGGTAAAGCAGACTGTCAGAAGACACCAAGAGTCTTCAAACACTGCCGTATTGATGTATGTGTGTGTTGTGTGTGGGTTTGAGCGTGTTCATCACTTTAACCCCATAATGAGTAGCCTTGAGGGGGTCCATAGCCATTTGGCAGATCTTCATTTCCTGATTTGAAAAAAACACTGTCTACCCTTTTATCTCCTCTTCAGCAGTGACACACACACACACACACACACACGCACACGCACACGCCCACGCCCATGCCCATGCCCATGCCCACGCCCACGCACATACTGGTTGTGGTCTTACCACAAGGTCTTGTGTAATTAAGCATATTTTGCCCTCAAACGCAAACCGTGTGCATTTAGGCCATATACATGCATGTTTATGTGTATGCCTGCGTGTATGTGGATGCTGTAATTAAGCACGATCAAACCTTTGTGGTTGGTGAATTAGCCATCATTGAAGATCAGAAGGTTTTTACTTAAGTGTGAGTCAGTGAAGAGTGAAATCAGAAGCTTGAAGCCAGACAGACTGATTCTGACCTCATATAATTGTGGCCTCTTCCTTTTTGTCTTTCAAACACATTTACACATATACACACTCTGATACACTGACAATTTCAGGTGGAAGTAAAGTTGAACTGTTAATGTGGGAAACTGAACAGATTTGACCTAAGGGCACACCAGTCAGAACAGTAATATGTGTATATACCAAAGTGTCAGTGTATGTATTTTCTGGTTTTCTGTTTTGGGCTGCTAAAATTGCTTTGCAAATGTCAAGGAGTCTTTGTCTTGATGCATGATGAAAGCCAGTGTTGCTGCAGACAGCACTGTTGTTAATTTTGATGAGTACATCCTGATGACTGTTAAACTGATTCCTACTTAAAAAGACATTATAGAACAATATGAAACTGATTTTAATGAATAATTTTAATGAAGTCACATAGTATTCAGTTTAATGTTCTTGTGATTGATGATGGCCATATACTCAGGATTCAAACCAGGCTGGGTTTTTCTGGATTCTACTAACAAAAATTTGATTTAAGAGAAATTTGCTGGAAGAGAAAACTTTGGACATTGAATGCCTACATATAAAATTTATGCTAAGCCACAAATGCACACTTGTGAGTTGAAAGGGAAAAAATCTGCTTGTTTTAATCTCTACAAGGGTTTGTTACACTATTTATAGCATAATCAGCAATAATGGACTCTCATACTGATTTCAGAACTGTTAGTGAGTATTGATGTGATGCAGATGTGTCATCTACAGCTTGAAGCATGTGTCAGAATCCTCTGTCAACAGCCAGAAAAACACATGCTTTATGTAGCCATTACATGTACTATATGCACACATAAATATAGGAAATTATGTGTTTGTGACAAAGTGTGCACACTATATGGACAAAGTATTGGGGCACCTACACATTAAACATCTTCTTCTTCTTCTTCTTCTTTCGGCTGCTCCCGTTAGGGGTCGTCACAGCGGATCATCTGCCTCCATCTCACCCTATCCCTTGCATCCTCTTCCCTCACACTAACCCTCTGCATGTCCTCCTTCACTACATCCATGAATCTTCTCTGTGGTCTTCCTCATACAGGAGTTTTTATGGCATTTCATTCTAAAGCCATTAGCATTAATATGGAGTTGCCCCGCCGTGCAGCTATGACAGCTTCCACTCTTCAGGGAAAGCTTTCAACAAGATTTTGGAGTGTGTCTGTGGGAGTTTTAGCCCACATTTGTGAGATAAAATGCAGTATTGGATAGGGGGTTTGGCTCACAGTCTCTGTTCTGGTTCATCCCAAAGCTGTTCAGTGGGGTTGAGGTCAGGGTTCTGTGCAGGCCAGCCAAGTTCTTCCACGTCAAACTCATCCAGCTATGCCTTTTTGGACCTTACTTTGTGAACGGGGACACAATCACGCCGGAACAGACCGGGCCATCCACAAAGTTGGAGGCATATAATCGTCCAAAATGTCTTTGTAAGCTAATGCATTAAGATTTCCTTTCACTGGAACTGAGGTGCCTATTTTAACCCCAGAAAAACAACCCCATAGCATTATTCCTTCTCCACCAAACTTTGCAGTTGGCACAATAGAGTCATAGAGGCAGGTAATGTTCTTCTGTCATTTACCAAACCCAGACTCATCCATCAGACTTCTAGATCAAGAGCTGTGATTCATCACTCCACAGAACATGTTTCCACTTCTTCAGAGTGCAAGCATAATGCCCAACCAATACTGGTCATTAGTCTTGGTGATGTAAGGCTTTCATACATCTGCTTGGCCAGGAAAATTCATACCATGAAGCTCCTGGCACACAGTTTTTGTTAATGCCAGAGGAGGGTTGGAACTCTGAAGTTGTTGAGCAGCAGATCTCTGGTGAACTTTATGCACTGTGTGCATCAGCACTCAGTGACCCAGCTCTGTAACTTGATGTTGTCTGCCACTTCATAGCTGAGTAGCTGAGGTTCCTAAACACTCCCACTTTGCACTTGCAGTTGATTGTGGAATCTCTAAGAGGGAAAAATTTTCATGAACTGACTTGTTGCAATAGTAACATCCTATTAAAGTATCATGCTTGAATTGAGTGAGCTATTTAGAATGGCCCATTCTTTGATAAATGTTTGTACAGGTCGACTGCACGGCTAGGTGCTTGATTTTATACACCTGTGGCAATGGGGCTGAACGAAACACCTCAGTGATTAAGAGGTGTGGCCCAATACTTTTGTCAATATGGTTTATGTATTTGGTTTTTGTCAAACTCTTTTGGTGCTCATGTTTGTCTTTGCCTTTAATGCCAGAAAAATTAATTCCAATTGTTGTTCAAAGGGTTATGTGTTGGATTTCCTATCGACTGATGTAGCGGTGACCTCAATGTAAAATACAAGTAAAAAGAGTATTTAATTGCGTATGCACGCGCGCGCGCACACACACACACACACACACACACACACACACACGAATACTATATATTCAGTCCAGTACAAACATAAAATAACTACAATAACAGGTATTTTCTTGGAACTTGATTTTCCAAGAAATAAACAAGCAATCACACATTATCACACAGTATATTAATTTCTGGCACAATAAGAGAAATAACATACATGTTTTGTCAAGTGTTGCTATCAACAATGTTGTATCCACACAGAAATCATTTCACAGATAACAAACTAAGTAAATTATCTTTTCCTTGGTGATTTTACAGCTTTTAGAACTTTACACCTTGTTAGTTTTCTTGCCGAGACAAAGAATACTTCATGGTGTTTGCAAAAACAAACAGAAAGGGTTCTAATTACTGTTTAACTAATGTTATCTATCCATCTATCTATCTATATACATACATATATATATATATATATATATATATATATATATATATATATATATATATATATATATATATATATATATATATATGCATATATGTGTGTGTGTGTGTGTGTTTAGCAGAATTTTGGAGATTATGGAGATTATGGAAAAAAAAAAAATGCGCCCAAATGCAATACCAGGTAACCATGAAATATTTGTTGCACTATTTCAGGTGTGAAACTAGACTTGAAAGATGTGGGTTTTTTGTCATTTCAATGAAATTTGAGATTTAGAGAAAAATTTTAGTTTAATGTGACAGAGACAACAAAGAAATAGGCGTATAATTAAATGTTGTTAAGTGATGTCACCGCCTTTTATTGAAGCAGAGGTTAGCCAACGGTGATGTGCGCTTGTAGTTATGAGTCAGAAGAATGCCATGGGCTGTTCTGCTGCTATTACTTGTTTTTGTTGTATGACGTGATGCCAACATGACAGTGAACTCATTCGGGCCACACACACACAAAAGTATCTCTGCTGACAGCACTACTGCTGGCAGGAATGCTGAGACTCTCAACTTAGCTATTTTCTGATTGAAGTTTTGTGCAGAAGTCTGAATGCTGGTATGTCTGCATGAATATAATCACAATTAATAACCATTTTTCTGTCTATCTCTCAACTCCCCCAGGAAGAACAAGCAAAAATGTCAGAAAGGAGAGGCCAGAAGAAGTCCATCTTTCTGTCCTCGTTATTAGTAAGTTTGCCATTCTTTCTTCACATCTATTTTTTAACTTCATTTTGATGCAACTTTTCCATTGCCATATGAGCCTTTGCACGTTCCCATTTTGCCGCCTTCTTCCCCTCTCTGCCTCATTGTTTGTGCTCCTCTGCTCTTCTGTTCACTTTTTTCTCCTACTCATGACTTCTCTAAACTCGTAAAGCACTAGCTTAAATCTAAATTCGTCATTGTATTTCCGGTGCTGGCCCCCTAGAAACCCTTACTGGTCCAGAAGTATGTAGCGCAGCCATAATCAGCTCCACACCTGGCATTGCAAAAACTAGACTTTGTGGTATTATGTGCCAGCAGCTTGCATAACTCTGCAGCGCTTGTACCAATTAGTGAACCTTAGAGTTTTTTCACAGAAAAGAAATCTGGAGATTTTGTTTTAATGTTGAAACTTACTGGCAGTTTTTCTGACACACTTCTCCACCTTTTCCTCTCTTTCTTAAAGTATGCTTTGCTTGTACTGTCACACAACATTGCACCCTTTAGATGGTATTGTTATAGAAGAGATGGGCACTAAAACATTTTTTACTTTGAATTATTATAAAAGTGTAATTAATGAATTATAATAAACGCGTATGGTCAATTTTCTAGTTAGCTTCACCCTTTGTTTCTGACGAAAGCTTAAAAAAACAAGATAGTAACGGCCAAACAGACACAAATGGGAGACCACAAACTACTGGGAGACCTCACGATACATGTAGTTACATCTATAAAGTCTGTGACATTATATTGACTATCACTTGCAGAAAGTGATTGCTTTTGGCCAGTCTACACTGTTTCGAAAATTAATTATATCAAGAAATAAGATGCTTTTGTTATTAAATTAAGCACATGGAGATATTAAAGGGACACTACACCAGTTTCAATCTTGAAGTTTAGCTTACTCATCACAGGGGGCACCACCTTGCAAACTATTCTGGAGGACCTTTAGCAAAATCAGATAAGGATTAGGACGTGATCAGGAATATTGCTTTATAATAGGATGTTTACGCTGTATACTGGAGATACTGGAACTGCTGGCACATTAGAGGCAGGAGTGATTCAAAGAAAGGATCTTGACCTCTAACACTTGAGATTTGACTATTATTCATTTTTAATTTGCTTCTGATAAGATCCTGAACCCAACACCCTGTGTTGGGTGTTGGGTTCAGGATCATTCACGTAAATGAAATGGTGATTTCTCTACAGCAAGCCTTTGACTAACCAAATACTGATCCATAAACTTTGCTTCACTACAGACAGTGCATTAAGTTCCTGTTTAAGTAATTGTTTTTGAACTGTGTTTACAGGATACAGTGGCACTTAATCTGTATAGACTAAGCTATAGGATGGTTTGATCAGGTTTAAATCACAGATGCATGAGATAATATATACACTCATATTGCATATCTAGACACATAAATATGCTGGCAGTGTAAAAATGTATTTATTCAAACAGCGCCTCGTGTCTGAAGACATGAAATAGGAAGAAGATAGGCAGTGGGAGATGTTATTAAAACAAAAGCGAGAAAATGGGGAGACTTAGTCATGCACTCATTTACTTTGACTACATCATTTTCTTGACTGCAAATGATTTTTAAAAGTCAGTTAGTTTGTTTGGGAAAGGACAAAGTGTGCTGGTAAGGCTATAAATACCAGCTGCTGCTTATTACAGTGAGCCACAATGGCACACCACACAGACACATAGGCTACACAGTCACGTATTCATAATTTCAGAGGACATTATATTGACTTACATTCATTTATTCAAAATGCATCCTAATCCTAACCAGAACCACAATCTAACCCTGAAAATAACTTACAAGTGACCAGGTCTAAACAGGTCTTCACCTCAAACTTTAATGATTGATGAATGAGTTACTGTGTGGAAATCAGATGTCTTTACTAGAGATGTTGCTCCCTTCATTGGAAAGGGTGCAGGTTTATAGCATTTCTGCTCTGGTTTTACTTTTCAGACCCAGATGCTACACCCATTTCTTTTATGTAGTCTTTGACTTTAGTGAAAAAATCAAGCAACATCCATTTGAGCCACTTCACTGAATCTGTTTTAGCCAATATATGCTCACCGCCAACTTCACTAGATACACGTTGCTATTACTGGGCTAGCTGCACTTTTGCCTTCCAGACTGCCTCAATTCTTTCAGGCATAGCTTTAAGAATGTCCCAGAAACATTCGTCAGAGATTTTGGTCCATATTGACTTGACAGGATCACGCTGTTGCTGCAGATTTTTCAGCTGTTCATCCATGATGCAAATATCTCATTTCACCACATCCCAAAGGTGCTTTATTAGTTTGAGATTTGGTTTCTGTGGAGACCATGTGAGTACAGCGTACTCATTGTCCAGTTTAAGAAGCTAGTTTGATTTGGACTCCGGGACATGGTGGTATCATGCTGGAAGCAGCCGTCAGAAGATGGGAAAACTGCAGTCATAAATGGATGGACATGGTCATTAATAATAATCGGGTAAGCAGTGGAATAAACAGTTGGTGCTAAGGAGCCCAAAGTGTACAAAGACAAGATCCTCCGCGCCATTACACCACCACCACCAGCGTGAATTGTTGATACAAGGCAGGATGGAGACATGCCTTCATGTTGTTTGCACCAAACTCTGACCCTGACACTTGAATGTTGCCGCAGAAATCAAGACTCATCAGACCACATGGGAAAATAACAGTAGATCAGCATTTTCTTAAATTCATCTGGTACCAACCACCATGCCACATTTAAAGTCACTTAAATCACTTTTCTTCCCCAATCTGATGCTCAGTTTTGAACTTCAGCAGGCCCTGTTTACCATGTCGACATACCTAAATGCACTGATTTGCTACCACGTGACTGGCTGATTAGATATTTGCCTTAACGTTCAGTTCAACATTGCATTAGTATGAATGTGTCACTATTGTTTTCACAAGTTATCTATTGTTTTGTCCTTATTTTATTTGATCCTCATTCCACTTTTCTTTCACTCTCTCCCTCCAGGTGTGTTGCATGTTTGCTAGTGCAGAGTATAACACCTGTGGAGAGAATGAGTTCTTCAACCAGACCAGTAACAGCTGCCAGGCTTGCCCTCAGTGCCAGCCAGGACAAGAGCCACATATGGTGAGAGTACATACACACACATTCATACATAAAAAAATATTTAGTTCATAATCTTGTTTGGTACTGGTAATAAACTTTTTTTTTACTTATACTATGTGCTTTTTAAATTCAGTTGTTGCAAGAACTGATAACTAGGTCAGTGAAGTACAGTAACAATTCAACATGAAATCTAAACTATCTAAAACTGATAAACAGAATGAAAAAAGTGACTTTGAAACTCTGTATCAGTTTTACTCAGACCACCCACAATCCATGCACACAAACACACATACACACACACACACACACACACACACACACACACACACACACACACAGAAACATGAATCATGCATATATAGCTGCACAGTGAAGGGTGCCTTAATTTAAATGAACAATTTCTTTATGGTTTATTGCTATCATTGACTTCAATGTGAAGGCATGCATTACAGTGAATGACTTGCAGTAGTCACATAGTGATTTAGCCCCCGCCAGTCAGTCTACCAACAGCCAAAGCAAATAAAACACAGGTAAATGCTTCACTGGGCACCCAGGGGTGCCACACCCTCTTGAGAGAGACAGCTGCACTCAAGGGTGAACAGAATGAATTGCAAGCCGTTTTCACACATGCACCGCATCCCTGAACTTTTCTAAACATTACTGGTGGAGCTGTGTATGAGAACGCATATGTCCTACTTAGTCCCTGCTGGCTCCCGAATACAAAGTCAGTGTGACTGCACCCATGTAAAAACAGAGCAAGTAAATGTCCAGGGAATTCACACCAAGTGAGAGAGTGTCATATACCTTGCTTCTTGCATGCTCTACCCCAGCAGCACCCTCCAAATAGAGTATTTCCAGTGGTGACATGTGCCTGACCAACACTATCTCATGTTGTGTGCTACATGTACAATGCTAATTCTTTCAACAGTTTCTGGAATTCACAATGCACAAACCAGCACAGTTTCTGTAATTTTTAAGATGCAAACTTTTAAACTTTTGAATATTCACTTTATCCAAATTTGCTTTTACATTTATGGTTTGATTTAGCAGAGTTCTGATTTTCTAGGCTCATTAAACTGCCTGAATAACATTACATAAACTTCTGGTTCAAACTGTAACAACACTGAGGAATCACCACAATAAATCCTCCAACTTCTCCTACTACTTAGCTAAAGTGGTTGTCCTTTGAAGGCAAATTTGCAAAGTGAAATCAGTTGACAACAATAATAACAAATGTTAATAATATAGATTTGATAGGAATTTCAGAGGAGCATTTTATCAAAGCTAAAATAAAATACACAGGACAGTGTTTTCTCTTATATTTTATGCTGCTAAAAATAACTGAATGAATAAAATAAGATTGACTAAACAATAAAATATAAAAAGTTAAAACAACACTCTTTAGATATCATTATTTAAGACTTTTGTTTAGAACTGTTCTGCTTCATAAGGACTGTGTGCACGCACTGGTCTGATTTGATTGACAATATCCTCAGGTTCTGATTTTGATTGGTGCACTGAAGTATTTTTTCCAACTGAGTACCGTCCATCTCAAACCAGGCATGATGTGATGAACTGACAAACCACCCAACACTGCAGGTTCCCTCAACTCAATAGAGTGCTTCAGCATTCACTCCAACTGCTCTCAGGGCAGTTTTTAGCTAAAGCAGATCATTAAAAAGACATAAAAATGCTATAAATCCCTGCTCCGCTAATATTTTATTGTTTTCAGCATATTTCACTGCCCCAAAGCATTCAAGAAAAAGGTTTTTACATTTTTATTTAAATGATGACAGAGATGTGGCTAAAATTATTTAAAAATATAGAATCTGCCACCTGGTGGTCAACCTGTATTTTCAGAATGGACGAAAATCCTGTCAGTTCCAGATCTCGCGGAGGTCTATCGGTGTGCCAAAATTTAAAATCCTGCGTCAAATAATTTTTGCATTATTGTACTTGCATGAAGGATTTGAGGTGGTGGTGATGTTCGGTGGCATTGTGGTGTCACTAAGAAATTATATGATCACATCATTAATTTAGTTTTCCTTTTGTGCCGATCGGATGAATTATCAAAGCAATATGACTAAAAATTTAAAAAGACAAATTATAGATAATGCTACCTAGTGGCAAAGCCAAATTTTCAAAATGGCTGTAAATATCATCAGTTACAAATCTTGTGGATGTCTATCACTATGCCAGAATTCAAAATCCTGCATGAAATAGTTTTTGCGTGATTGTGATGACGCGAAGGATTCATGGGAGTTGTGGTGGTGTCGGCGGCGGCGGTAATGATTCCATCATATCCCCGCTTATCGGGGATATAATTAGCTTGTCTGTTCTTCATGACTCTTAAGCACTTTTTTCCCTGGAATTAATAAAGTACTCTGATTCTGATTCTGATGACGGAGTTCTGTCAAAGAGTACTGTAGTCATTTGAGCGCAATACTAGGAAGGCAGTTTAATCAGAATATAAATGCAAAAGAAAGAAAAATTAAGATTAAAATATACAAACATGTATTTAACATAAATGACTCTAAAATTGAACACTGTTTGCAATATGTGCAAGATATGATGATAGAGAGAAACTAGTTAAGGTGTCACAGGGAGGAATTATAGAGTTTGATAACCACAGGTAGAAATGATTTCCTGTGGCGTTCTATGGTGTGCTGGGCACTCCTATGCATGTCCAGCACATCATAGAGCAGGTGTGAAGGATTGTCCAGTGCTGTCCTTAACTTTGACAGCATCTTCCTTTCTGACGCCTCCATCAGAGAGTCAAGCTCCACACCCACGATGTTACTGGCCTTGCAGATCAGTTTGGTGAGCCTGTTGGTGTCCGTTACTCTCAGTCTGCTGCCCCAGCATACTACAACATAGAGGATGGCACTGACTACCACAGACTCAACATCCTGAGCATCGTCCCACAGATACTGAAGGATCTAAGCCGTCTCAGAAAATAGAGGTGGCTCTGGCCCTTCTTGTAGATGGCTTCTGTGTGTTTAATGAAGTCCAGTTTATTGTCAGTGTGAACACCAAGGTATTTGTTGCCGTCCACTATCTTCACACAGGCCCCATGGATGGAAACAGGGGTAATCAGTGAGATCAAAGCCCTCTTTGCACTTTCTCCTGGCATTCTGGTCCTCTAGGTGCCACAGTCAACAGTTCACTTATTCTTATTTCCCTGACATATTTCTTGTGCATGTGTGCATTTTAACACATACGTAATCACATGATAACCAAGAGTTCCTGCTCAGAACAGAGGCTTCAGTGCACATCTTGTATCCAGATTCTCATGTTAGTTTACAGGACACTCATACATTTCCCATTTTCTAAGTGTTATTGAGTGATGGAAATGCTGGTGTGGTGTGAAAACATTAAAGAATTGAAGAAGTACAGAAGTTTCAAGTCAGCTTGTATCATGTGTTAAAGCTCTGGTTTTGATGCATAATATGTACTGTACGCAGCTTCCCTGGTTTGATTCTGACCTTTATTTCCTGTCATGGTCAGTTTTTTTTTAATTAAAGAGAAGTATAAATACCTTCCTACCTCCTGTGATAATTCCTTTTTGGAATCTTGTTTATCACAGGAAAGGAAGAAAGGAAGAAGTTTTCAGTCATTCAGGAGCAGCTTTGAGTCACTGAGAAGAAACAGAGGCACTGTAATGCGGTGTATAAAAGATCCAACAAGAGCTTTAATTCAGAGTGACAAGATCCTGCCGATAGCCCAGCTCAATTTTTATATCAAACAATCACAATGAAACTCACAGACGTCAAAAAAGAAGGAAGAGAATATCAGATTTCTCTTAGAGTCAGCCTACTGTAGCCCAAAGCTAAGAGGGACAGGCTTTTTTAATAGACATAGAAGTGGGAGGGACATGAAAGATGAAAGAAGAAGTAAAAAAGAAAGAAAGAGGCTGATGTATTTTAACATGTGTGTGCATGTGTGTGGCCTGTTAGGCCTCCTCACTGAGAGAAATTACCATGTGGAGGTGGGAGGAGATGGATGCTAGAAAACAGACTGATGAACTGGTCATCTTAAACACCACCAGCCACGGAAAAGCATGCACAACACGCCCCCAACTCTACCAACCACACACAAATCTGAAGTGTGACTAATTCGATTTCTCTCTTGTCATTTCAAAAATAATGTCAGATTTGCTAAAGACCGTGACAGAAACAGATGTGTGTTTTTGAATGCGTGTGTCCACACCACAGTTGTGAGCTCAGTGATCAACGATCTGAAAAGCTCAACAGTTTTTGACTGGATGAAACTAAAAGCAGGCCTGTGTCTTCATAAAATAAATAACATATAATAATATAACAATACAATATAAATAAAGTGTTTTTGTATTTTTCAGACCTGTAGTTATGGTGTGAAGGATGAGGACTTTGCCTGTGTGCCGTGCCCACAGGGAAAATACTCCAAAGGGAAGTATGAGATTTGCAGACGCCATAAGGACTGTCATGCCCTCTACAAGGCCACTGTTCGCACTCCAGGAACTCCAGAAAGTGATGCGGAGTGTGGACCCTGTTTACCTGGGTAAATAATCTAACAATCAAATGAACATGATTCAACACTCGTATAACACTATATAATTTAAACACAAAAACAACAGCCATTTATCACACAATGCAGGGCATCCTTAAAATGACTACTAAGGATGTCATGACTTAAAAAAGTCTGTGTGTACAATAAAATGGTACAGTAATATGAAAATGTAAGTTGTTTTCATTGGACACTGCCTCAATTACTTATGCAGATCATTGTGCTTCTGGCTACTTCCTTTAGGGGTCACCACAGCAGATCATCTGCCTCCATCTCTACCCTTGCATCCACTTCTGTCACACCAACCCTCTGTACATATCAGCCACCTCTCTACTGGTCATAATCCCTACATTTAAAGTCACTGCTCTCACCTCCACACTTCTACCTTTCCTTTTCTCCCACTGCTTCCTTACACCCTTTCACCCCTTCCTTCACTCTTCCTTTTGATAAATATGATAAATGCACTGAGATAGGTGCAGACAATTGCAAACGGGAATGAGTTAATTAAACAAATAAAAGTTTAATTGCAGTTTTTAGTCATTTATGGTCAATTTTGAATTCAAGTTCACCCATTTGTAATTCACTTTACATTACAATAATCAGATATTGTGTTAAATAAAAATAGGTTTCTTTATCATTTTTCCCTAATAACTAATAGAGTGAAAAGATTTTCTTTGTCCATTAAACTACTCTGGCAATTTTAAAATGCTGTGTAAATAAAGGTATTGTAACATATTTGCAAACAGACAAAATCAAAACCAGCAGAATGCATAATATGCCTTTGTTTACATGTCAAGATCTTTGTAGCATGCAAATAACATGCAAACATGGACTCCTTTCTGGTGCTTGCACATCTTTTCCAATAGGCATGTGTGTCACTTAAAAAAGGGTGCCTAAGCCTTAAAATATCTGGCCCAGTTTTACATTACCGAATAAAGTGTGTTTTTAAAGTTGTATTTCGTGTATAGCTGGTGTAAAACTTCTTTTGAACTATTCCTACTGCATTGCTGCATTCCTTGCCATGCTACTACCATCCGTAAGTCATTGGACTACTATAAAACTGTTGGCATGACTGTGTATCAAATCACCTTCATGTGCAGTGATAATAACAGTATTTGGGTCCAGTTGCTTTGTAGCACTAATTGTGATCAGAGCACCACAGAGAACCCCTGTTACATAACACTATTTGCATGACTATGATGTATAATAATCACATAAAGTGTCCTCAAAAGAAAAAAACTTATCCTCTGGAAATGAATTAAGTCTAGAACATTTGTTTAGTCACTGATTTGTTTGTCTTTCAAACATTTTAGAAAGCTACAAAAAGTCTTTCTGGATAGAGCACTTAATTTGGATCAAGACAGATGCACGAGACACAGTTATTGTACTTGGCCAGATCAACATTTGCCTGTTGAACCAGATATTTAGGCTCATTTTACACATTTCAGCTGTATGCCACTCTCTTCTGATAAATATACAGGGGCAGTTTAGCACTTTTTGATATGCATTACATTTCTTTGTAAAAGATGCTAAAGAAAGACATTTAGTTCTTCTGTGTGCATATAGCCACTGCTGATTATGTACCGAATGTGTGTTCTTCTCAAGCAAAGCTTGATGCACATGTATGCATACACTTTCCAGTATTTAACATGTGAATAGGCTGCCCTGTTCTGTTCTGTTTAGTACGTCCTCTCACTCTGTGTGTATACATGCCAAATCTTGCACTTCACAATTTGCACATGGCAGCTGTCTTTGCAACCCAATGCCACATAAACATTGAGTCAATAAGGAACTTTTAAATGTTCCCAGACCTTCCTCTCCTCCTCCGTCCTACTCCTCCTCTTCCTTATTTGCCCTTTGTTTCATCCATCAGCCCCCCTCCTTTTAAAAGGAGGAAGCTTGATGAATGCTCTGTCATCACCAAAAAAAATCTTTTTATTTCAATTCAGTGTTATTTCATCAGATACATTTTTGTAAATCTGGGAAATATAGTAATAATATAATGTAATAGATCTTGGAGCATTTTACATAAAATTAGAGATTAATGGTTGGAGGATATTTAAGAATCCTCCCACTCCTATCACAGGGAGTTTAATGTTGAAATCACCTCCTTCTGTCATCAGCCTTCATGTCTTGCTGGTTTAGAGTTTTGTTTGGCACTCAGTCTTCTTTCACAGGATGATTCTGCTTTTAGTAGGATTTTTACAGTAGTTAGTGTGCAAACATTGCATTAAGTCATGGCTCTGTCTGTACTGCAAATGCTGTCATTTTGCATTAGTAAACATTTCTGTGAAGCGCAGTTTAAGTCTGTAACTGAAAAGAAAAAAGGATGTGCTGGAAAAAAGAGTCTGACATGAAACACATTCATCTGCTGTTTTACTACTTATCTCATTATTACAGTGAATGAATATTTTCATAATAGCTCAAAGTAGTTTTGTCTTTGAAACAGATGTAATATTAGCTTATTTAATTTGTCTTTCCAAATGTTTTGCCTAATTAAAGTAAGGATTATTAATATATAAAGTCATGCAGCATGTTTTGCTAAATGCTTTATTCATTGACAAAGATTGAAAAATTATAAATAAGAAGATTTCTGGCCTAATTTCATGGACAGTTGAACATTTGCAGTTACAGTGAATAATATTTCCTGGCAAAAATCAAGTTCATTACAAACATCACATCAGATGTGTGCACATATGTGTGTCCACCAAAGTTGAGAATAAATTATTAGTGTTTTGTAATGCTTTAGTGTCTGTCTGTCAAGACTGAAGTTGTTCTGACTGTATCCAGATATATTAAGTTATCAGTTAATTTTCTCCAAGTTGCAAGTTGCGCCAATTCAGATATTCTACTCATTCCCTTAAGCATAAATAATTTACTAACCCCCCTTTCCTCTTACAGACGCTTCATAACTCAGGGCGATAACTGTACCAAGCCATGCTTAGTGTCCTAAAGGCATCAATTATGTGCATATCTTCACAGTCAAACTTTTAACCTCAGCTGCTTCCCCATATTTATGCACTTCACTGGTACAGTATGTCAAAAGGTAGAGAGGTCACAAATTAATACAACTGTAGAACTTACTTATGTGTCTTGATTTTGTTTTAAAATCTCGTCTTGTCTGTACGTAGCTGATTTATCTCTTCCGTTTTTTCTGTTGTTACCTTTGTTAAAAACTATTTGCTTTGTATTTTCCAGGTATTATATGTTGGAAAACAAACCAGGAAACCCCTATGGGATGATTTGCCACTCCTGCCACAATGCACCACGCAACACCAAAGAATGTAGGATCAACTTCTTAAAAAAATAATTTCTCACTTTTTTGTCTCTGTTTTCTACCCTTCAGACATTTCTTTTCTTTTCAACTATAAATTTGCCTTCTCGCAGCTTTCTCTATCCATACAGTAACCTGCTTTCCTCTGATTTAAAGGCAACCAGCAGTAAAGTTTTCTTTCTAAATGAAAAGAAGTAAAATGGGACAGTACAAAAGCAGATGTCTGTTGAGAGCCTGGGCTGTGTTTAAGGAAACAATTAAAGGTCAGAGGTTGTGCTGAGTTCTGCCAGACCCGCTGATGGATACAAGGAAGTTGTAACCCCATTCGTCCCCCCTCCTTGGATCACTGTTTCTTTGGCTCCACAGGGCTGTTTGGCTGCTTATCAATAACATCATTGCCTCACCAGTTATCCTGCTTACCTGACAGTATAGGCTGCATCTGTGTGTGTGTGTTCAAACTGTGTTGCAATCATTCATAGGCATTTCTCAAGACTTACAATGCAGTGCAGAAATATTCAGTTACATATCCTAGATTGGTCTGCAGCAAGTTGAGGCATCGTCATTGTTTAGTAGATGCCAGATGACCAGCGGAAGCTTATAATATCTTGTTCATCTTGTATAATATTGCAAATATGTAGCAAGATATGCAAGCAAGTTAATTGTTTTTTTATTGTACAGTTGCCACAGTGTCTCTTTTGGGGTGTTTTGCTTTTGCAAACTTCCTGCAATGCTTCTTCATGAGATTATTATCTTTAATGATGAGCAGAGCTGAAGGCTTTTACTGTTCTGCTTTGCCCTCTGTGCATTTGTCCAGATGTGACAAATTGAAACATCAACAGGGTCTGAACTGTGTTTTTGACCCATGTTGATACATCCTGCCAGGGAAATGATATTCATTGTCCCTTAATTGCTCAAAATCCCCTTTGAGCCGGAAACTATTTTTATTGTGTCATATTTAATGAGTGTGTTTTGAAAGATTAAAACCCCAAAAAGCAGCCTGGGCCTGCAGAGGAGAGGGTGTGAAGTAGGAGCAGCCGTGTGTGTGTGTGTGTGTGTGTGTGTGTGTGTGTGTGTGTGTGTGTGTGTGTGTGTGTGCATGCGCGGATACACACACACACGGATATGCACTTGCTTTTCAACAGCAGCCTAATTGTCTCTCCCAGGCATGGAAATAAGTTACTGAATGATGTGAAGAAATACAACTAAGACAGATAGAGTGATGTGAACAAAACAAAGAATGGCAAGTGTGGCACAAGTAATTTATCACATTTTCAGATTCATCAAGCTCATTTCAGAAATACACTTTTTTTTTGCTTTGATAATTTTGAAATTCTCATTTCTTGTAGACGTTTGGTCGTAGTTGGAAAATGGGAAACAGCTTTTTTTGCATTCTCGCTACGTTAGACAGGAAGATTGATCTCACTCTACATAGCTTAACTTTGTATTGAAACAATGATTATAAAACCAGTGCCAGTTGTGAATTTCCTAAGGTTTTGGTGCCGTTGGCTTGGCATGGTTTTCAAACTTGGAGGAGAAGCTGAAGCATGGCCAAAGGAAGAACCCATTAAATTTTGGTGCAGCTCCAGATAGCACTCTTTTATATTTCTAGGAAAGACATTAACCTTGGCAGAGGATGCATTCTCTAAGTACCCTTCTACTTTAAAGATTTTAACCTTTAGCCCAAGATATGTTTGGGCTGCCTAATTAGTTTAAAAAAGTGACAGCAGGACACCAACATAAAGTTTCTTTGTGCAAGAGGATTTCATGTGCAGATAACCAACTAAATTATATCCTTTAACAAACCTGATATGGATGTAATTACTGCACTTTTTTCTGCTTTGGTCTCCAATTATCAAATCATTTATATCAAGATTTTAATGCAGCACGGCTTCCTGATATAAGTTTGGTTAGTCCGCACCTCTTTTGTTCTCTGTTTTCCCTATCTTTAAAATCCAACTCATTTTAATTATGACCCTTTTAATGAGAACTTCAACATATGTACCCCCAACAGTAAATAAAAATGAACTGAAAGCTGGGAGTTCTACTTGCTTAAGGTGAAGGCAGGCTGACACTTGCCGTGTAATCTGTAAATTACCTGGGCTCCTGCCTAGCTGTGTGTGTGTGTGATAATTAAAATTTTGGCAAGTATGAGAAAAAAGATGATTAGCATGTTTGTGCTTGCGCTGATGCTACTCTTTGGCAGACTGCTGATAAGAGTCTGTAGACGTTGCTCAATTTCCCTTGTCATCTTTTGATTTCTGTTAAGTTTTGGTGCCATTTTCCAAGTAAGCACACAGTAAAGACACAGCTGAGAGAGGTGTCACAATTTTCACCTCAAACACTGATGTGCAGTTCTGCAGTTTTCACAGTTTGTTAACAAACAGTTAGTTAGTTAGTAGCCAGATTGCCCAGCAGAATGATTTTGCGCCGTGTGTTCAGACTGTGAGACATTGATTAGGAGATTAAACCACAAGCCGTTGACCAGAATTCCAATTCAGGCTCATATACTTACCCAGAACACATACCTCATACCTCTGAGACCATGGGAAGTGACAAGGCACATGCCAACGCGGTCTACAGTATATCAGCTTGGTGAAATGAAAGCCTGATTAAAAGAGTTGATTTATGAGTTGCCAGCTCCATTAGGAAAGAGAATAAACAGTTGATGAATAATCCAGAAAGAGAGGCACAGAGAAGGGAAAAGGAGGAGGATTGGAAGCAATAGATAGAAAACAGTGGGAAATCTGGACAGAGAGTTGCTGCTTTGTGTCCACCCTGCCCAATATAACAGTTTGTTTATTGCGGCAGGAAAGAGTCTGATGGAAATCAAGTTTTACTGCTGTTAGTGCAGATGATTTTCTTTTGTGAAATGTTAGTGTTTGCAAAGTGATTGAATACATCACTTTTTGGGAAAAAATGTCAATAAAATGCAAGGCCAAAGCTAACATGCTGCCAGGAGTGAATGATGGGATGCGAACTTTGCCAATAACAAATGTTCAAACCATGAAGCATTTCGGGTGCCTCCCTTTTGGAGCAATAGGAAATGCTTCCCTCATTTATGGAAGAAAATTGTGATACATTGTTCACCCAACTTAAAAAGGGACAGTTAGAGATTTAGGGCTTAAACATTTCTTTGGTTGCTTCTCGATATGTCAGAGAGAAGATCATTGTAGCTGTCAGTTATCTTAGTTTAGCATAAAGTCTGGAAAAAGACACTAGTGTCCAGTCTGACTCTCTCAAAAAGTATCAGTAGTCACCCACAATCACCTCTAAAGCTCATTAACTTCTAAGGTACAGTAAGGTGAAAAAAGTGCACTACATTATTCAGTAGTTTGTAGTACCAACTTTAACAGCAGTAACTTGAAGTAATCATTTTCTGTATGACGTTATTAGTCTCTCACATTGTTGTGGAGGAATTTTGGCCCCCTCTTCTTTACAACGTTGCTTAAGTTGATTGATATTGACAGGCATTTGTTTATGTACAGCTCTCTTAAGGTCCCACCTCAGGATTTGTCAGGCTGAGGTCTGGACTTTGACTGGGCCATTGCAGCATCCTGTTTCTTTTCTTTTTCTCCTGTGCTTGGAATCATTCTTCTGTTGTATGACCCAGTTTGGGCCAAGCTTTAGTTGTTGGACAGATGGCCTCACATTTGACTCTAGAATACTTTGGTATACACAGGAGTTCATGGTTGACCCAGTGACTGCAAGGCGCCCAGGTTCTGTGGCTGCAAAACAAGCCCAAATCATCAATCACCCTTCCATCACTGTGCTTGACAGATCGATGAGGTGTTGTGATGATATGCTGTGTTTGTTTTTTTTAACCAAATGTGGCACTGTCCGTTATGGCCAGGGACATTCACTTTGGTTTCATCTGTCCAAATGACTTTTTTCTAGAAGCCTTGTGGTTTTTTCCTGCAACTTTGTAAACCTAAGTTGTGCTGTCATGTTCTTTTTAAGAGAGAAGAAGCTTTTTCCTGGCAATACTTCCAAACAAGCCATACTTGATAAGTCTTTTTCTAATTGTACTGTCATTAAATTTAACATTTAACCCTAGTACTGCCAGCTATAGGACCAGCTAGATGACCCGCAGTGAATGAAAACACTGTAAGTGATCAATACATAGATGACCGGCAGTACACGAAACTTATCTGGGACATCAATATGTTGAGGTTCTGCAGTACTAGGGTTAATATGCTAACTGAGGCCTTTAGAGTCTTAGATGTAGCTCTTGGTTTTCTTGCAGTTTTTCTTAGCATTGCATGGTCTGAGTTTAGGGTGAATTTACTGGGACCTCCCACTTCTGGGAAGGTGGCATCGTGTTAACACACACCCAGATGCTCCTTATCAGAAAATTACCAAAACTTTTGCATCTGTAGAGGTGATCACACTGGCTGAAGAACCATTTCTCAAGTTCATTTGGTTAACAGCACCTGGCTGATACTTGCCCTCTTAATTCTATGGATGAAGTAATGGTGTACTTTATAGAGTTCTGTAAAAAACTGACTTTTTATGTGACTGTATATGTTTAAAATGTTTGCCTCAGTAACTGGAGGACGTGGGAGGCCATGGGAGGATGGGTCACTGCCATGAGCTTTTTGTTGAATGCATTGTCCTGCTGGAGGTGGAGTCTGCTGTTGAGAAGTTCAAATTTTTAGTGAGAGTGCTCAGTCTCCAGACAGGTTTCGGTGGATTGCACATGTTACGGGAACATCCACATCAATGCCAGAATGTAACAGAACAATATTTTTCACTGCTCCTGTTTTATTGTTTTGGCTAATCAGTGTATACTGTATATCGTAGGTTAAATGTTTACTCCTTGTTTCTTGTATTTTTACTTTAATTATCTTTCTGCTTGATGATGGTTTCTCAAGATTTACCATAAGACATCTTCTGGCAAGAGAGCAAATGATTCCTAAAAATGTAACACAGTTTCGCTGATTTGTGGTTTCACTGGAGTATTTGGGTCAAACGTGTGTGTGTGTGTGTGTGTGTGTGTGTGTGTGTGTGTGTGTGTGTGTGTGTGTGTGTGTGCTGAAATGTGTATACAAAACAATTAAACTAGAATCCAACTACAGTATAGATAAAACTGCTTGTGTTATTTCTTTGATATTAGCACTCTTTAATAACTAAGCATGACAGAAATATTTTCACCTGAACAGTTGTAATTATTGAACTAGATTCAATCTAATATAACTCTCTCTTTCTGTGTGTTTTTTACAGGCATGCAGACCAACAAGCCAACAGAAAAATCAATAATTGACCATAGTAGCACAGCTGTATTCCCTGTTCTAAATAAAGGTATATATACAAGTACACACAAACCCAAATATCTAGGCAGACTTCACTTTTTTTATTTCTCACGCATCATTGCCTCCATTTTTCAGAAACCCCAGGGCAGGGTCACCTTGCAACAGCTCTCATTATCGCCATGTCAACCATTTTCATCATGGCCATTGCCATTGTTCTCATCATCTTGTTTTACATCCTGAAGGCCAAACCGAGTGGCCAGGGTGAGACATAAAAACAAACACACACAATCTCATCTTAAAGGTTGGTGTGTTTTTCAGGATGTTTATGATGAACTTGTGTTTTTGTGCAGCATGCTGTTCTGGACAAGTTGTGAAAGCTGTGGAGGCTCAGACCAACAAACAGGAAGACAAGAAAGATGTCCCTGGTGAGCTGGGATACACACACTCAACAATTAATGACACAAACACTGTTATTATAGTTTGTAATGTTTTTCCATTGTCATAATTGGAAGTCTTTGGTAGTAAAAACAAATTAGTTTACATGCATAAACTTCTTATGAGCCTTATCATGGTTTTGATTATACTTTGACTGTGATGTTTATGGGAAATATGAGTAATCTTCTTACTCATATGCATACATAATTGTAACATTTTCCACATTTTTGGCCCCATGCATAGATGCAGGCACACTTTTGACCCCATCTACCATATTCTCATTCCAGCCTTTTTTAATTGAATAATAGCTTTGATCGAGATATACGAAAACAAGTCAAACAAGCTGACATTTAAAGGCAGAAAAGCACAAATACAATACATGTGTTTATTAACTGGGATACTAGTGAGCCAACTCTTCGTTTCAAATGACGCATGTGTGCCACAAATTTGGCTTTCGGCTCTAAGACCACACAGTAAAATTGGTGTTTTTTCTCTTTTTGATCTCTGTTTTTGAAAGGTCCACCATGCTAGAGATTAAAAGTAGCTGTAGTTACTTGGTAATTACTGTGCACTGTATAATAACTTTTGGGACATCAAGCAAAGTACATAGTTGATGTAAATTTAATTAGGCAAATATACCATAAGATACTTCCTCCGGAATTCCAAAAAGTACAAGAGGATAGTTTCCTATATCTCGCAATAACAAACGAAAAGCAGAAAGAAAATAACTATGAACATACATTTACTTTGGGACATTAGAGGTTGTTTATGTGCTGACCATCTGTTTTTCTTCTCTAACTTTCTCAGTGTTTTCATATCTGTAAAAGTAAACAGGCCAGCAGTGATCATTACCATGTTTCCATAAACTCCTCTTGCATGTTGCACATTTTCAAAACCTTAGCCCACAAAATATATCCTCAATAAATGATGCCATTTAAACTACAGCTGAAGTTAAATCAGACTTAAAAAACACACTCCAAATTGTTCAAAGAAACACAAAACTACGTGATTATAGAAACAAGAGCAACCATAATTAGAGTTTTTTTTTCCGCAATAGCTTTAAAAGCTAAGATGAGTAAAAAAAAAAAAATAAATCACAGTCACACAGTGTGCTTAACAGTCAGCTGAAGCATGAATAGATACCACCCAGCAACACTAAATCCTGAAGCAAAATCCTTACAAATCTTGATTCAGGTAACTGAGTGACTGGCTTTGTCAACCCAAACACTGAATGTTATCTTTGGACAAGGTGTCCAAGTGTTATCCAAAGGTTTCCTGCAGTGTTGTGGGCTCAGCTGATAATGATTTTTCTTTACTATTGAAGTTAGAAATCACACATTTTTTCCACTATTCAGAACTGCACTCGAAGAGTTTTTGGAGCAGTGAATTATAGATTTATGTTGTGATCTGCCCTGTAACCACTGCAGTGCTGACCACGTATATGTTAAATATGTCATGAAACAAACTGAATCACCTCATAAAATCTGACTGAATGGCATTTAAATGTTAAAACTGTGTCAGCGCCATGTGTCAGCCTTGTATATATGTGCATATTTACAATCTGTAACATTATGCATTCAGATGCAGCTGTGTGCTTGTGCACTTTGTGTGTGTGTGTAGGCTGATAGACATGCTGCGTGATGAGCACATCATGGTGGAATGTAAAGCTTCAAGAGCTAAAGCCATACGTTGCTTTAGGCGCCATTTCTCCTCACAATGATGCTCTGTTCGATTTCTCTCCCAGACTGACTGACTAACCACTTACATGTGGTGTGAATGAGAACACACACACAGTTACTGTATCCCTGGCCGCAGACACATTATAACTTAAAATGTCATAGCTAAAGAAAAAAAAGAAAAGAGTGGTTAGAGTATCATTAAAGCTAAATGTCTGCATTGTTAGTTAATTTTGGGTTATCATAATTAGCTGGGTCAGTATGTCTGTGAATTCTCTTTGGATGACTGGTGTGTATATTTGGGAATCAAGCCCATTGCTTGGAGCTCTACCGGGGCTAGCCGTCACTCATGTAGACACTGACTTAATAAGCCTGTAAGATGAAAGACACAGGCGCTTTATTTTACACACCCTCACACACACACAGAGCATTTGCTCCACTTAAGTATCCACTCATTATGCTGTCTATCCCTATCAGTATCCATGATGTAAGTGTAATTTAACATAATACTCACTGTAATCATTTTTTGTATTGTTCCAAGTGCAGTTCCTATTTTTTTAAAAAAGCTTTTAGCCTCAGGAAACTGTGTTTCTTTATATATTCTAATTCATGCCAACGTCGATTTAAATTTGCACATTCGATCTTGTCTTACTTTGTCAAAAAGAACGGAACCGACAAAACTGGATTTGAGATTGTTTCTGAATATTCATCTTTAATATGACATTACTGTGTCATAAGTAAATGTCATAAGGGATTTGTGACCTGTATTTTCATAATGTATTTGTGTCGATGATATTTTGGTTTGGTGGTTTATGTGTCTCACCGTGGCATGTTTTATATCATATCCTGTAACCACCAGGGTTCTGCAGCTGTATTTTCTGTATTCCTCTTGTATTTGATATTAGTCTGAAAAACCTTTAATCCTCTCTCCTGGTCTCTTAGACAAAGTGGTGATCTACTCAGAGAAAGACGAGTTCGACAAACTGAAAGCCCCTCCTCAGAAGACAGTGAAAAGGTGAGAAAAGCATTTTACTCACCAGCCTGCTTTGACCTAAGACCACAAATAGGATCAAACAAAATGAGAAGATTCTCACTAATTCCTGGTAAAATACACTTAGCCTAAAGTTTAAAGCAGCTGAAAACCATAACATGTGATTTGGTAAGTACTGACACACAGCATGTTGTGAACTCAGCTACGCCGGGTATACAGAACATGAAGGACCACAAGATTCCTTGAGGAGAAAATGATTTTAGGGATGTAGATAAAAGTGAGGATTAGCAGAAACTCTTTTGACTTGGCCAGTGAGCTCTTTATAAGCCAGACAATAGTAGAACAGCTACTACAGTATTTATTGCATTATACCGATTTAACAGTTACTGTTTAATCAGTTAAATAGTGAAAGTCAATTTGTCTGCTAATTGCTTATTTATCTTCTTGTAAATGGTTAAAAAAAATGATAATTTCCAGCAGGTCTAGATGAGTATTTAGAATCCAAAACCCAAATATTCTCAAAGTTACTGACATAGAGGAGCTTAAAAATCATCACATATGAGAAACTAAAAGCTTTTTTTTTTTTGCATTTTTTGTGAGAAAAAAGGAATTAAACGGTACAAAAAATTATTATCAAAAAATTGTAAATTTACTAATTGTTGTTTTGTGTTTTTTAAGACAGGACTCCAATGTTTGTGTTCAAACCAATTCAGCTTTTTGTACCAGCTGTAACAATATGAAAAGATGAAAAGTATCTTCAATATAAGTGTGCTAAATTATGGGCGATACTGTCTATATACACTTACTATTAGCTACACCCACTGTGACCTTGTTAAAAAAAACAGTAAGTGGAACTAGCTCCCTGCAGTCACCATGCGACCACTAAAAGTATAGCTCCGAAAAGCCCCAAGGTGTAGCCCCAGGTCAACATTCTTCATGACCTGACCCAACCCCGCTTGATGCGAGTTGAGAAAAATGGTCAATTTTTTTGTTTTCTTTTTTTAGAAAATGCAAAATAGATTATTAAGAAGTGAGGCATGCAGCAGTGAACTGATTTCAGCTGTGGCAACAGCAGATGGCAATAGCAGCAGATGCAACACGGTGTCACCATAAAGATGTATGATCCTTGGTTTTTGTTTTGTGCCAAATGGACAAATAGTTACAGAAATGTGGCTAAAAAAAAAAAGTATAGAGAAAACGCCACCTGGTGGCCAATCTGTATTCTCAGAATGTCTGAAAATCAAAACAGTTCCAGATGTCATGGAAGTCCATTCCTGTGCCAAAATCCAGACTCCTGCATCAAAGAGTTTTTGCATTATTGTGCGTACATGAAGGATTTGCAGCTGTGGTGGTGGTGCCATGGTGTCACCATGAAAGTATATGATCTCACCATCAATTTGGTTATTGTTTTGTGCAGATCGAATGAATGGTAATAGAGATATGGCCAAATAAAAGGTTTTTTTTTTTTTACTGATTTCAGCAGCGGCACCAGCAGATGGCAATGGTGGCAGAAATGGCATGGTGTCACCATGAACATGTGTGATCCCCTAATTAATTTGTTTTTTATTTTTTTGCAGATTGCACAAATAGTCTCAGAGAAATAGCTAAAAATAGAAACATTTCTTACAGATAACACCTAGAAGTGGTAAATCTGTAGTTTTAAAATAGCTGAAAATCTAATCCCAGATCTTCATGGAGGTCTATCATCATGCTAAAATTCAAAGTCCTGGATCAAATAGTTTTTGCGCTATTGCAATGGCGTGAAGGATTAGCAGTGGTGGTGACGGCAGTGGCAGTGGTTGTGCTGATGATTCCATTATGTTCCCACTTTTCTGACTTATAATTTTTGCCCTTTTATAAACGTCAACTAACATGAATGCGTAGAAGCTCATAAAAATAATATATGGTAAATCTATTGTTTTGGATTCATTACATTCAGATGTCCCTAATGAAGAGGCCAGAGAGGGCATGTGCTCTTTTTCATTCCCCACTGTATACTAATTTCTGATTGTATGTCTGTGTTTGCATTTGTATTTGACCTCATAGACTCAACAGAAAGAATCTTTAATCAGTTTTTCACAATCTGCCCATGATTAAGTGACCACATAATTAGTCACTGCAGGAGTTTTTTTTTCCTGTATATACACATACATATGTGTAGTGTTCAAACACATTCACTTGCTTTTTTTTCCCCCAAATTTAGTAGAAAGTCATTATGTGGCTTTGGAGTGGGCAGGAAGGTGGGTTCTGAGGGGGATTTGAGGGGCGCAAATGAGCCCTGAAGTCTGGTAAACACCGAGAGACAGACAGAGAGGGTAGTTGTCAGGCAGGATAGGGGTATTTATTCCAGGCCTCATCTTAAACCACCACCAGGTAAAAGCATGTCCTGGCAGACAACAAAAGAACAACAGTTTCCTTACCTTGCTTGTTCGCCCACATCTCATCCCGCATATGAAGACAATGCTAAGGGTGGCTAATGAGTATAAAGCATAGAGCACTACACATGAACCAACAATGAACCACTGTGCTCAAATGTTACAGTGCTTGCAGTCAGCATGCTTCCATTGATAAGGGAAAGGGTGTAAATTAGAGAACAGAAGAGACACACACATGCACACACTCCTCAGTATAAATAGTGTGGTATAGCAGCATGCCAGAGGATGTGCTAACTCACCGCATTAGCTGCCAGAGTGGGTGTTAGATGTCTGGGAAACAATACCATTTGTGTGTGTGTGTGTGTGTGTGTGTGTGTGTGTATTCAGAAGATGAGCTTGGGACACCGAAACAATGGTATTCTTTAAGCATCTCTCAAGAAGGTGCTTTTGCGAGAAAATCCAGAGAAGGGAGAGAGAAGGAGAGGAGTGGTAATAAAATGATATTACATAGTATCATGTTTTAAAATGCAGGGCTGTTTCAGTCAATCACAGGAACTGCTTAGAAACATCAGCAACAAAACAACATTCTTCTCCAGTTCCTGCTAAGTTTGCAAAGACAAAAGTCATTCTTTGTGCACTAGCTGTCACCATTTACATCTTAATACAGCAGTATTACAATAGACACTGCAGAGTTATTCTGATCACTAAAATAGAATGGGTGTTTATACGTGGATATGTATGAGTGAATGCGGAAAAGTATAGTGTATATGCGCAATTGCCTGTTTATTTGGCACACCTAGCTACAGCAATACGGTATCATGTCTTTGCAGGAAATATAAAGATACAGCATCTTACCATAGAGCAGTGCTGGGATGAGGCAAAATAGGTGAAATTAAGTTAAATAATTCAAATGGTGGTTAAATAAAATGCTATTACATTGACCTGCAACTAAAAATGTTTTATGGTTAATGATTTCCAAGGGGAGGCTGTGAAATTTTTTTAAACACTGATGTCAGGATTTGAGAATGACTGCTACAGAGGCCAGAAATGGAGAAATAGCTAGAATGGCACTGTTCAAAGCTATGCAGCCAGAGTTTCTAATGCTCACATAGTAACTACTCCTCAACAGGAAATAGTCAGGGTGTTTAATCTCTTTAAAACCACAATATCTTTTAAACAACCACTGTTTGAAGTGTTTATGGTAAATGCTATAGTTTAGAGGTGCCTACTTCTAATCTCTAAAAGACTGCTCCTGTGGCCTTGCATACTGTGCTCACTTTGAGCATTTTTTGATAAATGGGTCAATTTTTTAATAAGAAAATTACAATTCACATTTTAAATGACTCTGCAATTATCAGTGCCAGTAATATATTTATGCATGTTATCGTGTGGGTTTATATGTGCAGTGAAAATGATGCCTCATCAGAGAACGAGCAGCTGTTGAGCCGCAGCATCGACAGCGACGAGGAGGCAGCAACAGAAAAACAGGGATCAGCTGAGACCACTAACGCCGGTCCCAACCTGTGCCTGGTCAACCTAGCCAACAAACCCGATCTCTGCCTGCTTTCCCTGGGGCTCTTGGACCGCAGCCGTGCCTGCAATGGCACCCCAGGCGTTGCAGCCAGCCAGGCCAACATCCCAAGTCCCAACCACATAAACAATGTCAACCACATCGCCAACAGCAACCACATCAGCAGTGTGAATGCAATCAACAACAACAATAAAACCCCAGGGGTAGGAAGATGGTGCCTTTATTGACTGCTGTGCAGTAAAAGATATGCTTATCAACAGATCCTCAGTTCAATATCATCTAGGATTTACATAATGTTTTTTTAACCACACAGATGCTACAGAGTCGAAGAAAAAAGATTCTAGATCTATATGCTAAAGCCTGCAATGTGACTGAGGGTAAGTCTGTCACTTAACTATTTTACCAAGTTCTTTTAATCAAGAATGTGTGGCATGATTTCACCTTTTTCTGGTAATGACTAACCTTCAAACACTAATAAAGTTATACTAGCAACAGCCATACCAAACCTTTGGATGAAAGCTTTGAAACAAGCTTTGATTCCAATTCTGTCTCTACCCAGGCCTCAGTCCCACGGAGCTTCCCTTCGACTGCCTGGAGAAGGCCAGCCGCATGCTGAGTTCCTCCTACAGCAGCGAGGCCGCTGTGGTGAAGACATGGAGGCACCTGGCAGAAAGTTTTGGACTGAAGCGCGATGAGATCGGCGGCATGAGCGATGGCCTACAGCTCTTTGAGAGGGTGAGCACAGCGGGCTACAGCATCCCTGACCTCCTGACCCGCCTGGTGCAGATCGAAAGGCTGGATGCCGTGGAGTCGCTCTGTGCAGATGTGCTGGGCAGCAGTGAGGTTGCTACGGTGGCTGGACGGCCGGGTATCAGCAGTTTTCACAGCCAGTTAGTGTGTCCGTCCCCGTGCCTATCTCCATCCCACCGCTGCGCCAGTGTTTAGATAGGCAGTGAAGCAGAGACTTCAGACACTCAGAGACGTGAATACCTTACAGTACACATTTGTAAGGACAGATACTGCTCTGACAAGGAGGAAAGCACATATAAATACATACATTACCCTATTACATGAAGAATGTTGTTGGACTTCCCTGTCCACAAACCTTTTTTCTGTCAAGAAGCTAGTAGTTTGAAATAGTTTGAATTAAACTTTTGATCTTTCTAAGTGTTAGAAAAGTTTGAGAGCAAGATTTTAAAAAAAACAAAAATCAGAGACCTCAGATTCAGGTTATTCTCGAGTTTGAAATAGTTTCTTTGCAAGAATATAAGAATCAGAATTAGTTCTTGCTTTGATAGATTCTTGACTTTCACAGATACTACAGCATTTTAACAAAAAATAGCTGTATAGCCTGTGTGCTGGATGCACAGGCTATTTTTCGTTAAAAAAAAAAATTATGATAAAGAAATGTAGACAACAGTTTTATTTTAGAAATCACCAAGAAAACATGAAATGGTGTGCTGATGGAAACAGTCACTGCAGGGGTGGCAGTTAAGTACCCTTATAAGTAAGGAAACTGTGGATGTCTTCTTAGTTCTCTCATTTGAGCTTCTCGCCAAAACCTTGTGCTTCCATCCTTCAGTGACTTTACCAGATGTTTGTGTCCCTCTAAAGAAAGTGACGTGGTGTGACAGCAGTGTCAGTTAACATTCATAACACAGTCATGTCTTAACACAGAAAAGACAGCAGATAGGGGCTCCCTACAATGCAGTCATTATGTCTGACTGGAAATTCTAAAACTTCCTTCAGCTCAACTCATCTTACATTTGGTAAACCTGCTTGTGAACTCTGGCTGTTTGTGGACACCCCGGTGTCTCTCGCTAAACCATAATGTTACCAGCAAACACACAGCGGTATGTTAGAGTAGATCATGATATTTTTATTTTTAAGGATTTTTCAGGATCAGTTTTGGGTTGACTCTGCAATCTTGTTTACTTTAAAACACCGACCGGATTTATTCATTGATTAACATATGTGTGGTAAATGTGGAAACAGTGATCACAAGCAGATGTTGTGTATGGAAAAGTTCAACTAAGCACCTCACTAAAAAAAAAAAAAAGAGAAAACCTCAAAACACATGGACTCATTTTAGGTGGTGTGTTCAGTGTTTTAGTATTAATCCCATACACTGAATGAACATTACTCTGCTGCCTGTGCTCTGTCTAAGCACGCATTTCCTAACCCGCTGTCTGCAACTTTAACACACAACTCTCACACACTCTCTTACTGCACCTACTTCCTTAGCAGTGACCCATTCTGTGACCCCCTCTCATAATTCTACCTCTCCCCCAGACTCCCCTTACACCCCAATGCTGCGGTCTAGTGCTGCCGCCAGCCCTAATTATTTGGCGTGTGGCTCCCCATGCACCTAATAGGTTGAAGTGTTGTGGTTTACAGAGCGGGTGTAAAGTGCCTGTGATTTCCATCACCTAATTAAGCATTTAGGGCCACTTAACCACTGAAAGCCCAGTGGAAAAGCTGTAAAATCACTGCATTAAAAGGAGCAATGCCAGGGCAGAGGAATGAGTAACTGCCTCCGGGGTTGCTGCACTGTGAATGGTGAGACAATGCTGCTGGTTGTGGTGGAGGTAGCACTATAGTTGTCCTATAACGTCTGGTCTTATTCAGCTCTTGTGGTTAACTCAGTCATGCTCACACATAGGGTTCTAGATTGCCTCTCCCCGACGGGACCAATATAGCAAACAAGTTCAGTATGCAGTTGTGTGAGTTCTGAAAAGCAGCTGAAGCCACTTAGGTGCTGTACGTACACTAAAGAAACTGTGGCTCTGTTAAGAATCAGATTAAACCTCATAAAGAGCTACATCTTAATGCTCATCTTAACTCTATTAAAAGTAATGATGTTAACAGTTAAGATGCTGTGGGTTAAGTCTTCTGCTTTCTGTAGAAATTAAGCTTCAACACTTAGCAGTAAACGCCACAGTCCAAGCAACGCCAAGATTCACTTTCATCTCATTTCTTGGGAATAGAGCTGATCTTTATCTGATGCCTGATGTTGTCTGGATAATCTCCCATGACTGATCTTCACAGACATTTTTCTTTCCTAAAGCTTTTTTTCAGATTTCATGGCAATCTGGGGCAGGACTCCAGTATTTTAAATTAATTAATGTGCATGTTTATCAAGTATGAACCCATAATTTGTATGTCTTTGATTTAAAGCTCACATTTAAATTTACTGCCTCATTAGAGCAGGATTGTCATCATCAAATCCATTTCAATTCAAAAGCAGATTATTTTTATGTTGAATTATGCTGTTGATATTTTGTAAAAAGCAACAAAAACATGAATTGGTGGACTGAAATGCAGCCTGTTTTCAGACTATTTTTTGTGATGTATAATATGCTGATATGATAATATACAGAAGCCAAACATGAATTACTTACCTCAGTAGCACATACAGTATAGTAGAACATGTAAAAACACACAAACTCTTCACAGAACCAAAGTGTCACTGTATATATAACTTATTATTGTACATAAAATATCCCTTAATAAAGATGTACCGCTGAAACTGCTTTGTAGTTGAATCTATTTATGTAATAACTGACTGGTGAGTACAGAATGTTTTTTCCTTTACTTATAAAAATGCTGGATGAATGGAGGTTTGTTGGTATTTTGTACATTTAGCTGCTATGCAAGTCCTGTGACAAATTGGGGACTTGTCCAGGGTACACCCTGCCACTCGCCTCTCGCCCTATGGCAACTGGGGGACTCCAGACTCCCTGTAACCCTGAATTGTATAAGCAGTTAAGAAAATGGATAAATGGATGGCTGGCTGACATCCATCCAGTCTGGTGTTGGAGTCAAGAGATAAGAGGTGAGAAACCACTATTTAAGTTTAATGTCTCCATCAGAGGTAAAGGGTGCAAATCAGTAGATGCTCTGAGTTATTATCTTTTTCCTATGATGAATAATATCTTTTCTCATAGGTGTGGTCTTTTTCAGGATGGCACTGACTCACTCTGTAAGGCAGGGGGTGTCACTGAATGGTTTGATGGGGATGAATGCTATGTAGGTTTTGCAGTCACTAGAGCTCAGCCAAAATGAACACCTATGGCAGATTTTCATATTTGTAAATAAAGTTTTCACAGGACTCCATGCAGTCTTGAAAAACTAAGTACACCCCATGATTCCATAGCTTGCAGATAGCAGCAATGACCTGAAGTAATCATCTGTATGACATTATCAGTCTCACATTTTTGTGGAGGAATTTTGGGACACGCTTCTTCAAAACATTGCTTCAGTTCATTGAGGTCTTTTTCGGCCATTTTGTTGTAGATTTGCTGATGTGCTTGGGATCATAGTCCTGTTACATGACCTAGTTTGGGCCAGGCTTTAGTTGTGGGACAGATGGTATCATATTTGGCTCTGGAATAATTTGGTATACAGAGGAGTTCATGATCAACTCAATGACTGCCAAGTGTCCAGGTTCTGTGGCTCCAGAACATGTCCAAATCATCACCCCTCCATCACCATGCTTGACAGTTGGTTTGAGGTGTTTGTGCCAAAATTCTTTTTTTGTTTTTTCTTTTTTGCCAAATGTGGCACTGTGCATTATACATTGTGGCCAAACATCTCCACTTCTGTCTTGTTAAACCATAGGACATTGTTCCAGAAGTCCACAAGAGAATAGTCTTTCTTTTGGCAACTCTTCCAAACAAGCCATACTTATTCAGTTTTTTCAAAGTGAGGCCTGTAGACTCTGAAGTGTAGCGTTTTTTGACCATTGCACGATAGGCAACAGGTTGTCCAATGACAGATAGAAAAGGCTCCTTGCCCTCACTTACCCTGAATTGGATAAATGTTTAAGAAGATGGATGTTTCCAGCTCGTGGGATCTTTGCAGTTTCTCTGAGCATTGCTTGGTCTGACCTAGGAGTGAATTTGCTGGGGGGTCCACTCATGGGAAGATTGCAGCATGAGTGCTCCAGACCAGCACACTCCCAAAATGTCTTCTTTTATACTGGTGACCACACATGCTGATGATCAGTTAATAAAGTGCATTTGATTGGCAGCACCTGGCTGCTACTTATCCTCTTAAATCCTATGGAAACAGTAGGGGTATAAGTTTATCACGGGGCTGCATAGAATCCTATTATAGCTTTCTTTTTCAAATGATTGTATTTATCTTTATAATATACAACAGTCAGTATACAAATCAAGTATAGATAAAAATATAAACAGTACCATATTCCTCATATCAGAAGTGAATGACATCTAGTGTAGTAAATAACCCATGAATTCCTTCATCATAAAGGCTGGGTTGTCAGCCATTACTGCTGACATTGACAGGGTTGGTTAATGGCTTGGAGACACCAAATGGAAAATCTCTAATCATAACATTTTCCAATTCATTCAACATTAAATTAAAGGTCATTAAAAGTGACATATTAGCTTGATAGTTAGACAAATAACAAATAATTTTACTGGAAAAAGACTGTAGGACAAGACCATGAGTTCCTTGGCTCATATTACTCCGTCAAATGTACCTTTTTATCTTTTCCACTACTGGTTGCTGAAATATTGTTTTCTTTTCTAGTATAATTACTTCTTATTCCCTTGCCACACTATTACATGCACTATGCACGTTAATCCTTATGAAATTATGAAGAGTACAAAATCTTGTGAACTTTATTTTCAAATACACAATTTTTTGCATTACACTTTCAATTTGAGAATGCTTAAATGATCTAATCCAACCTGCAAAAACACAAATCTAAACCTAGTTGGAATATACTGGACCTTTTAAGCTTTTTATACCAGCCTCTTCCTTCATCAACTTGGCATTAGCCACTGTAGTGGCAGCATCACCTCTGCACACCTCTCTGCCATCAGGCTTTTGCTTTATGTATGGTGCATGTGTGCCAGAATTTGAAAAGATCTTGGCCAAACAATAAGGTGTGAATGTGCTGGAATAGGATCTTAACACTGGTTCAGAAAAGGTCTGGCAGTGGAAACATGTTGATGCTGCTGTGGGGCATTGGTACTGCATTGAGGTCTTTCTCTCATCTTGTCTCAAATACTCAAATTTGCCCACAAATAGTCTTTCCCACTAGAGAAGCCCTCTAGTCTGCATACATACATGCATGTGTGGAAAGGAGGGGTGTGCTTGTCTTCAGGGGGTGTTACTGCATCTAAACCAGTTGGCATGCTTTACTTTTTTATGAAAAGTGAAGAAGCCATAAAGAGCCTCTTCAGGGCAAGGAGTGCCAACCATGAGAGTAATTAAACCTTTGCCAGACAGCAACACCTTTATGCTCATCACAACATGCGTACACCAAGCCCTGTCAGTCACCTGCGGACACATCAAAGAGTGTTCAAACCTCAGCCAGGTGTATTTTCAATGGCTTTTATGGATCAGAACTGGTGCGTATGTGGATTGTCAGATAAATTATTTACATAATAACTGTGGGGTATGATTAAAAAGTTCTGCAGCTGTAATTTGGAGGTGATCAGCTCAGCACTAAGACTGAAAGCAGAGGGACACCCATGGCCTGCCTGTGCAGAGCTTAAAATCTGCACAATACTACTAATGCCCACCAACACACATCCATTTTTGACTGTTTTCAAAGAGAGTTAGTAATTGCATGACTATTTTTATTTCACATTAACAAAAAGGTTGAGTAAAACAGTTACATAAAATATAAATCTAGGACAACTGTTAAATTTGCATATAATAGTGTTTACATTGTGCTCTCCCCTCGACTCAGCAGTTATGATAAGCAACAGAAAAAGTTTAAGAGTACAGCCATCACAGGCAGTTATTCTTGACATTATGAAAAGTGAAAGCACAAACAGAAATTTAGGGGCACAAGGACACACATCAAGTAAAGTAACACTTATAAAAAATCTCTTGCTTGAAATTTCACTTTAGCAGATACAAACCAGAAAAAATGAAGTGAAAGCAAACCAGAATTGGAAACTGGTGTAATCTCAGCCTTTCTATCATAGATGAAACTCTGACAGCTGGTTCCACTTTGCTTCATCACAGTTGCTCATTTACAGTCAGGTATATTTCCAGAACCTCTATACGCTTTTTTATGCATTACTTAAGCAGCATATTTACACATACTGTGGCTTGTGGAAATAATAACATTTGGTGGTCTGCCCCATCAAACTGCTGATTAACTCGACTCTGGTTTTGCTCAGCCATAAGTGCTGATGGTTCCCCCTTCTACCTAAAGAAAGTATTTTAATAGGGTTTACCAGCAAAACCAGAGCAGGGAGAATCTTTGGGGTAATATTTATTTATTTATTTATTTAATTAATCTTTGGTCCACTGAAAGAACCTAAACATTAATCAAGATGACTGTATAAAGCAGGTACTTTCTATGGTAGACTGGAAGAGTTAAACCTGTAAGGAAACACAGACCAGACACTGCAGTGCGGACCAGACTCATAAAGTAAATAATGAATCTGATGACAGTTCCTGGAGTAGACACACAGGCAGTAAAGGGCTCATTAAATTGATACTCCATCCAAAATCCATTTTACTGTCAAACACTCATCCCGTTTAGTCGAGAAAGACAGCTATAAAACGTTTGTAGAGTTCTACACCTTGAATTCTTGTCAGCTACAATAAATTTTGAAGATAAAAAGTTAGCAGAAATAAATAGAAACTGTTAACTCTATCAGGTCTGTCTATCCTTTCCTGGAGTGTTTCACTCATGTTACTGCTGAAGTCTCTGACAGAAAGTATGTATTAGCTGTGGTTAGTGGATTTTAGTCTGTCAAAGACTATACAGTTTTCCCATTGGGAATAATAAAGTATTCTGATTCTGATTCTGATATATGTTGTTGGAAGGTGTGTTTTTTTAATATGCACCAATAAGAATACTTTCTTTTTTCCTTAAACAGAATATAATACAAAAAAGCAGCTTGAGGTGATTTGAAATTATGCTATTGCATACACTTGCGGGCCTCTTCGTTGGGTATAGCTGTTCAACTGCTTGTTAATGCAAATTTTGAATCAATACATGGCAGCAACTGAGTGCAATAATAGGAAACTGAGGCTTTTTGCACAGGGTCACCAAAACTGGACAATAGAAGAAAAATGTTGCCTGGTCTGATGAGCCTTGATTACTGCATTTAGAGGTAGGGTCAGAATTTGGCCTGAAAGCAAGGAATCTGCTGGTGGTGGTGTGGTGAATATTTCTTGGGATATTTTAAGCCACTTTGAACCAGCTGGGCATTGATTAAATGTCACCGCCTACATGAATATTGTTACTTACCATGTCTCTCCCCTTATGACCACAGTGTTCCCATCTTCTGGGGGCTTCCAGCAGGGTAATACTCCATGCCACAAAGCTCAAATCATCTTGAGTAAGTTTCTTGAACATGAGTGTGAGTTCACTGTACTCAAATGGCTTCCACAGTCACCACATCTAAATCCAATAGAGCACCTTTGGGATGTGGTGGACTGGGAGATTTGCATCATGGATGTGCAGGCAACACATCTGTGGACACTGCATGAAGCCAATATGGACCAAACACTCTGAGGAATGTTTCCGGTACCTTGTTGAATCTATGCCATTAAGGCAGTTCTGAAAAAAAACAACCTCTATGTAAAGTAAAAATATGTATAGAAATGTAATGGCATTTGATTTCATTCAATTTTTAGAACATCAAATACAATCTAACACAAGCTATGAACATAAGCGCACATGTGCATTAAACTAACCAAAGAGGAAATGTTAAGATGAATCTGCAAATCTTTTGATTCCTTTCAATGATAATGCTTGTGTTCTTCTTCTTCTTCTTCTTTTGGCTGCTCCTGTTAGGGGTCACCACAGCTCATCATCTGCCTATCCCCATCCTATCCCTTGCATCCTCTTCCCTCACACTTTTAACATTCTTTATTACTTTGCATGGTATCTACAGTAGAATCAAGGTTGGTTAAAAGCTCATGTTATGGCAAATAAGCTCTGGTGAAGGTGTATCTTTCTAGATAAACATTAGGCTTAGGGGTAATAAAAAAGTGAACCTTTATTTCAAAATTACCTTGAACATAAATTTTAGGTGTGCAGTTGAATGTACCTTTCGGCGGTTCCCTTGTAGTTTTTAGCCTGGATGCCCTTCCTGATGCAACCCTTCATGGTGAGAGGGGCTTGTGTCCCCAACTGGAATCAAACCAGGGGCCTATCGCTTGTAAGGTGAACCACTTATTAAAATAATATTATTGATGTGAATCATCAGGTACTGTCCTGATTTGCGATGACTGAGTAATGATTCGCTTTTTGGCTGTGTATATATATATGTATATCTATATCTATCTATATATATATCTATATCTATCTATCTATATATATATATATATATATATATATATATATACATAGATAGATAGATAGATAGATAGATAGATAGATAGATAGATAGATAGATAGATATATTCCCCATAGCCCTAAGAGAGTCATAGAAAATGTATACAGTCCGTGGAAAGATAAGTGGTTTTATGTTTAAAACATCTGATCACTAAGATATATTTAGATTAGTACTGGTGGTGTTTTATTGGGCTGCATCAGGCTGGTTTGTCCAAGAATTTATAGCAGAACTGTTGTATTAAGTTGTATTTGACCATATTTATGAAGTCCCCACTAATGCATAGTAGCTCTGCATTTTCCCTTCATCTCCGTGTTTAGTTTTTACAGCCAGTTTGTGTCACTTTGGATCCTAGTGGATTGGTTCAAAATCGAAATTTCAGGTCTGCCAAACAAGGAAGTATACATGGATCTATTTAATGCACCACAGATTGCGAAGACATACACCTTTGCATATCCTCAACACTGGCACTACCTACAGGATGGCTGGATTCTTCTTTTTCAACTGCTCCTGTTAGGGGTTGCCACAGTGGATCATCTGCCTCCATCTCGCCTTATCCCTTGCAGCCTCTTCTATCACCCTCTGTCAACCCTCTGCATGTCCTCCTTCACTACATCCATGAAGCTTCTTTATGGTCTCCCTCTTTTTTCCTGCCTGGCAGCTCCATCTTCAACATCCTTTGTCCAATATATCCACTACCCCTACTCTGTGCATATCCAAACCATCTTAAACTTACCTCTGGTTCGATTAATAATCTAGAATCACTATTCTAGACCAGAGGCCTCAAACACATGGCCAGCAGCAGCATTTGGCACTTTTGCCCATCTCCAGTGGTTCTCTGTGGTGTTGCCAAAAACTTAGATGGTTATGAAATTTATCCTCTTGATTTTGCTGAACTTTAGTAGTGGTGTCCAACATGGATGTAAACACATAAATGACTGATCCAGCTATATTTATGTGCTACTATATTTAAAACTATTAGACTGGAGGGGGTTTGCATTCACTTGGACAAACACAAGTGGGACTCAAAGTGGCCTACAGAGATTTATAGCTGCAATATTCCAAAGAAGGCCTAAACAAGATCTTCTTCTTCTTCTTCTTCTTCTTTCGGCTGCTCCTGTTAGGGGTCGCCACAGCGGATCATCTGCCTCCATCTCACCCTATCCCTTGCATCCTCTTCCCTCACACCCACCCTCTGCATGTCCTCCTTCACTACATCCATGAATCTTCTCTGTGGTCTTCCTCTTTTCCTCCTGCCTGGCAGCTCCATCCTCAACATCCTTTGTCCAATATATCCCCTATCCCTCCTCTGAACATGTCCAAACCATCTCAGCCTTGCCTCTCTGA
>VUQH01084193.1:0-14113 GCA_015106775.1 Etroplus canarensis
GTTGTGAACAGCTTTTTTCCAAGTCCAGCCACAAATTTTCAATTGGATTAATATCTGGGCTTGGACTTGGCCAATCCAGAACATTCACCTTGTTGTCTTTGAACCATTTCTGTGTAGCTTTTGCTGTATGCTTGGGGTCGTTGTCTTGCTGGAAAATAAGTCTTCTCCCAAGCTGTAGTTCTATTGCAGACTGAGTCAGATTATCCTCCAGGATTTGAAAGTATTTTTTGCATTCATGTTCCCCTCCATCTTTACAAGCCTTCCAGGGCCTGCTGCTGAGAAGCATCCCCAGAGCATGATGCTGCCACTACCATGCTTCACAGTGGAGATGGTGTGTTTGTGGTGATGTGCAGTGTAGCATCTAGTCAGATGGCCACAAAGCTCAATTTTTGCCTCATCAGACCAAAGAACCTTCTTCCAATTGACCTTGGAGTTTCCCACATGCTTTCTGGTAAATTCCAGGTGAGATTTCATATGAGCTTCTCATGACAGTAGCATTCTCTTTGCCACTCTCCCAAACAACTTCAACTAGCAATTAACCTGGGCAACAGTTGTTGTATGTACTGTCTCTCCTATCTCAGCCACTGAAGCTTTTAACTCCTTTAACTCCTTCAGAGTGGTTGTAGGTGTCTTGGTGGCCCCCCTCACCAGTCTTCTTCTTGCCTGGTCACTCGGTTTGTGAGAACGGCCAGCTCTAGGCAGATTTAGACAAATGCCATACTCCTTCGATTTCTTAACGATGGATTTGACTGAACTCTGTGGGATGTCCAGTAAGTTGGAAATCTTTTTGTAGCCATCTCCTCACTTATACTTTTCAATCATCTTTTCTCTAAGTTGCTTGGAATGTTCTTTAGTCCTCATGTTGCAACTGTAGCAGGAATACTGACAAACCAGAGACTGGACCTCCCAGACAGGTGTTTTTATACCACACCTGACACACATCAGCCGCCTCAGGTGATCTTCATTTCACTGATCGTGACACTGCTGGAATGAACTAGTTGAACCTCTGTTGAATTGGGTCAGGCCCTTTAAAGGAGGTAAATATTTATGAACATTTATTTTACCTTATATATTTTAATTGACAGTTTGTAAAACTCTATTTTCACTTTGATATGACAGAAGCATTTTTTGCAAATTCTTGTCAAAAAAGCCACATTTATATTGACCATAATTTCAAAGCAAAAAAGGGTAAAACATCCAAGGGGGTGAACACTTTTTTAGGCATTGTAACTGTGGCAGCAGTTTCAGTGGAAAAATTAGCAGAGCCTTTAGTGAAAGCTGTACTGATTGATCAGAGGGAACAACACATTCTACTCATCTGATTTTCCCCAGATTAACTTTTACTTAATGTTAAACTGTAGTCAACAGCCAAACTCAGTAAAGAGTAATATTTAGGAGGTAAGAATTTCATAGCTCAGTCTTATGGGGATTAAAAATAAAAGGTTAAACATCAACATGTTTTATTTACAAATAAAGATCATTTCAGGCACTAGTGAAGTAGGAAGAACAGCCCTGGGCTATTTTTTTTCAGAACCTGAAACACACAGTAGGAACTCCTGCAAATATATAAACACTGGAGTTAAAAACAGGAAGAAAGCATTCATCGTTTGTATTTGACCTTTGGCCGGGACACCATGTTTTCTACACAATATCCAGTGACATCCTCAGAGAACTTCAATAAGAGCAAAAAACTGAGTTTACCTAAGGTTTAGTTTACTTTAGGAAATCAGGCCGCTTAAACATGTCTGGTGCTCAAAGTTACAACTTAATGTGACACCTTTAATGAAATTAACCTCTCACTGTGGCTTTTCTCTATTAGCACCTTTTACTTTTTCTTTAAGCCCTTTTCCACTGGATGACATTCTCATAATGTTATTCCTCTGTCTTGTCCGTTCTGAGTGCAATACCCCTTTATTCTCACTTTTTGCTCCTCTCAGTCAGTCTGTTATCATTACTGTCCTGCAGTCCCAGGACTCTCTCCAAGTGCTTCGCCCTAATGGGAGGCAACTGTTCATACATGTTGAAGCCAAGCTGTAAGTGCTGTTGGGGCAGACGGAAGTGCAGCAAGTGGTTCCTCAACACCTTGAAATGAGAAAATGACAGTGAGAATGGCGTGAGAAGAGCAGTAGAAGCGGCTGTGTAAATCAGATATTCCCAATAAAGGATGTTTGTGCACCAAGAGGTACTTCTATAGTTACCAGGGGAACGGGCAAACATACGCTGCAGTAACACACACATTTTTTTTCATTCTGACTGTTTACATGCTAGGCTGGACATCTTCTCAATCAGAACAATGTAAATGATAAAAGGGACAATTATGTCTTTGTATTCCTCTTCCTCAATGACTTTCTCCTCATTGATTAGACAGCTATAAATTCTCATTATTGTGCTGTTCTTATTTTCAAAAGAGTATCTTTTAACAACAAACTGTCTGCAGAAGACCAGTACAGAAGTGAGCATCAAGATGGCAGGCATGCACAGGAACAGACACATAAAGTAATCATGTTTTGTTCTGTTTAGTTGTTTTTCCTTATTGGTTTATAAAAAGGTTTGCGGTACCCCTCTGAAAAAGCCTACTTATTCTTCAGTTTTGTTAATGGAGCATTTTCACTCTGTAACCCAGCAGGAAATCATCATCAAAACTAAAGAGACGGTAGTACAAATGAAAACTTGACCAAACCCACTTAAATACTGACAGCTGAATTGTATAAAAAATATGGTGACATTAGTATTAAATGACATAAAAAGTAAAAGTAAACTTAAAAGAAAACTTTTGAAACACAAGGTCAGTAAAGACTTGATTTAACAGTGCTATCATGCAAGTAAAGAAACACAAGACAAAGAACAAGGACTTTAAGTTACATAGTTTAAGATGGGATGCAGACCTATAATGAGGCCATGTTTTGTAAATGCAATCAATGAAAGTGAGGCTATTACCTAAAAACTGGGCTTAAAGGCGACTGGTTATGCTTGTTAAACTTTTCAGTCATATTTACGCACCAGCCACTTCATTAGGTATTCCTGTTATGGTATACTTAACCCATATATCTAATCAGCCAATTACATTGCAAGAACTCAATGCATTTAGGAATTAAGACATGGTCAGGATGACCTGCTATAGTTCAAACAGAGCATCAGAATAGGGAAGAAATGTGATTAAACTGAGTTTGAACATGGCCTGGTTGTTGATGCCGGACAGGCTGGTCTGAATATTTTAGAAATTGCTGATTTCATGGGATTTTCCACACAACCATCTCTAGAGATAATATCCACTTAGTGGAAGTTCTCCTTGTTGATGCCAGAGATCAGAGGAGAATGGCCAGATTATTTTGAGGTGACAGGAAGCCAATGGAAACTCAAATAACCACGTTACCAAGGTATACACAGAAGAGCATTTCTGATTGCAAAACACTCAAGCAGATGGGCTACAGCAGCAGAAGACCACACCTGTTAGCTAAGAACAGGAAACTGAGGCTGTTGTCACTGACTATCACTGAAACTGAACAACAGAAGATTGGAAAAAGATGGCTTCAGCCCAGCTGAGTATTGTTGCTGACAATGTCATGAGCCCAGTTTGCCCATATTCTGATGGCTACTCCCAACAGGAAAACTTGTCCCAAAACTCAAATCATCTCAAAATGGTTTCTTGAACATGACAATGAGTTTGTTGTACTCAAATGGCCTCCACAGTCACCAGATCTCAATCCAAAAGGGCACTTTTGGGGTGTGGTAGAAAAGGAGATTTGCATCAGTGATGCACTGCGTGATGCTAGCATGTCGATATGGACCAAAGTCTCTGAGGAATGTTTCCAGCACCTTGTTGAATCTATGCCATGAAGAATTAAGGTTGTTCTGCAGGCAAAAGGGGGTCCAACCGAGTGCTAGCAAGATGTATCCAATGAAGTGGCTGGTAAGTGCATAAACTCTTGGAATGGTGAATGCTCATACTAAACACTGCTAAAGTTTCAGACAGTGAGGTGAGCATATGTGACATTTCAGACAGTTTATTCCACTCTTGACTCTAACCTAGGCTTCACAGCTTTGGTTTGAGCACAGAAGCCCTAACTATGTGCTGCTGTTTAAGTCTTCTGTTTGTGAAGGGCAGCCACTCAGAATGAAGCTAGATTCTTGGGAGGGAGGGAGGGAGGGAGGGGGAAGGCAGCTAAAATAACATTTTACAGAAAGCAGATGAACTCACAGTGTAAAATGTAAATCTACTATAATACGAATATTCAGCTAAAAATTAGCATAATAGGTTCCCTTTAAAAGAGTACGAAGAGATTATGTGGTCAACAACACAATGAAAAACAGCAAGAAACTTTCTACTTGTCAGTAAATTGGCAAGACTGTGGGAAAACAAAACATCATCAGGGACCAGAGAGGCAAGGGAAAGTGTGAGTAAATCAATGAACACACCTCACGACATCTAAAGATCAGAGACCAAGAGAGAGAGAGACTGCAGGAAAACAAGCTGTGCATGCTAAAAGGTGAGACGTACCTCGTCAGTCAGGTGGTAGATTTTCCTCAACATATCATGTCGAGCAGCTTCAACCTCCTGGAAAAGAACAAGGGGATTAAAGATCAAAGCCCAGCTGACGCACTTTATGTCCCCGTGTTTAATGTTACCTCACTGCATCTGTGAATGCATTCAGTTTCAACCCTCTAAAATAAGTTGATAAATATGATTCTTATTTTAACTTCAAACACTTCACATGCAATTCATAGTCACATACAATGAACGACTATGAATATCCTATAACATGAGTACTGGTTTTGTGTTTTAATCAAATCATCAAAATTCTGCATCCAAAGAGCTCATCTTTGACCCAAAAATGTGCATAAACAGCTATAAAACCGCTGGGTATTTTCCATAAATGAAGGCTCTATTCAGAGCAGAACATGTGGTAGTTTGCCTTAGGTTCACTGTCACGGATTTCTATTCCACTAAGCACAATCTTAACATGAACATATACGCAGAACACTCAAAGAAAGCAGAACAATAGAAATCATATGCAGAAGTTTCTTGGAAAAGTGGTGGCAGAAATCTTGTTCTTATTCAGTTTTTCATGCTCAGATAACATGAGTGTGTCAAGTCAAGCTGTACCTGTGCAGCAGCATCCTGAGAGAAGATGAAGGAATTAACGTGAGACAAGGCAACCACATATAGGACAGGACACCAGGAGAGTTTCAGTGTCCCTGTTACCAGAGAGCGGAAGTAGAGACGGAGGAGAGGGAGGGAATCTTCAGGCGGGGAGGTAAACCGTTCAATAGGGATGGACAGCTTTAAATAAGGAGACAGACAGAAAAACAATAAATCAGCCTATTGTAACAGCAGCTGTAAAATCACTTCAACAGACATCATTACGCCCTCAGTGTTACCTGTTCTAGAGTGACCCCCAGTGACCTCAGCATCCCCACATGTTCGCCAAACACTGCCAGCCTCATGCTGGTGCTGTACTTCCTCTGCAGAGGTAAAAGAACCCAGCAGCCAAACAGCCGGTCTCCAAAAGAAACAGCTTCATATTGGGCCAAAAGAGCTAAATATAAGTCCTGGAAGGAAGCCAGACCTGGAGGAGGCATATTCAGGTCCAAAGAGTCCAGCCTGGTTCCCCTGTAAATGAAGATCACTGCAGTCTATTGGAGGCTCTCAGATTAGATTTGGTGAAAAAGAGCTAGTTATTAAATATGTTATGTTTTGTCAGACCTGGTCAGCAGTCTGAACAGACCCCAGCTCAGTTTCTGAACAGGTCTCTCCAGGAACAAGTCACTGGAACAGAGGAACACACAAGACAGGCGGGCGAGCTTGGCGACAGGAAGGACCACCTACAGCATGGCACAGAAACAAATGTAATTTTTTATAAAGCGACATCAAATTTCATAGACAAAGTAAACAAATACTGTTTTTACCTGTTCATTAATCCTTTCTTTATATTATTATTAGTGTTTTAATATTTACGAATGCCAAAGATGCTCATGCTCTATGCTTATTACACCATATAGACAAACGTCTTGGGCCACTTTCACAAATATTTATGACATCCCATTCTAAAGCCATATGCATCAATATAGAGTTGGACCCCCTTTGCAGCTTTAACAGCTTCCATTCTTCTGAGAAGGCTTTCTACAAAATTTTGGAGTGTCTCTGTAGGAATTTTGCCCATTCATCCAGAAACGTGTTTGTGGGGTCAGATAGTGATGTTGGATGAGAGGGCCTCGCTCGTAAGCTCCATTCTAGTTCCTCCCAAAGATGCTCAATGGGGTTGAGGTAAAGACTCTCTTGGGGCCAATCAAGCTCTTCCACACAAAACACAATGATGCCTTTATGGACCTTACTTTGTGCACTTGGGCACGACATGCTGGAACAGAAAAAGGCCTTTTCCAAACTGTTCCAACAAAATCTAAAGAATAGAACTACCCATAATGTCTTGATAACCCACGGCATGAAGACTTCCCTTCACTGGAAATAAGGGGCCCACACCAACCTTAGAAAAATAACCCCATAGCATTAGCCTCCTCCACCAAACCTTACCACTGGCACAATGCAGTTGGGCAGGTAACAGAACATGTTTCAACTGCTCCTGAGTCCAGTGGTTTTTTTTTTTGCTTTACACTCCATCCAACACTTGGAATTGCTTTTGGTGATGTAAGGATTGCATGCAGCATGCATGCAGCAAACCCATTCTGCGAAGCTTCCACTGCAGAGTTTTTGTTCTGATGTTAATGTCAGAGAATGTTTGGAACTCTGCAGTTAACTTTAACTTTACATGGTTTGCCACTTGGTGACTGAGTCGCTGCGGTTCCTAAACACTACCACTTTACAATAATAGCACTTACATTTTATGGTGGAATATCTAAGAGTGAATAAATTTCATGAACTGACTAGTTGCAATGGTGGCATTCTATTACAGCACCACACTAAAATTCAGCAAGCACTTTAAAATGATCCATTCTTTCACGAATGTTTGTAAAGGCAGACTGCATGGCTAGGTGCTTGGTTTTTACACCTGTGGCAAAGGGACTGATGTTTACAACCAACTTCTAAAGGACAGGCCTGGGTTTTGTTTTCAATCTACCTTTTTTTTAACATCACTGAGGAAAATAGACTTGCTTGGGAGCCTATACAATCTGGATTCCTCAAAAAGTGGCTACTTCTCTCACATAAGTCCTCAAGGGCTTTAGTTTGATTGTGTTGCAGTTATCCTTTGTTTAAGCAACATGTGGTTTTGGGTTAGCATTCATTCATTTGTTCCATGTGGTTGATCTATTCTGACTTAACAGCATTAATAAGTCTTAAATTTGTTAAATTATTGCTGCGCAGAGCTCCCTTTTTTGTTATTTCCCGAGTGAGCTCACTTTAACATGCAGAATAGCAGAAAAACCACACCCTGTAGAAGCTTGAACCAGAGATTGTTAGGAGCTTTTCTAATGGCTAATCTGTTATCTAATCAATCACCTCAACTTTAAATCATGGTTTTTAGGCCTGCTGTTCGTTCTTATTTTTACTGCTTTATTTGTTTGTACTCTTTTTCTTATTGCACAGTATTTTGTCCATTTTGCTTTATTCATTTATTTTTGTTTTTTTTCCTGGATTCTATTTCATTTCTAGTGAAAAAATGCTTTACATGTCTCTGTTTTTACCCCCCGCTGCCACACCATTAGCAATCACAAAGTAAGCAGTTGCGCTGATCATTTTTATCTATTTTTGAAAGGCTTGAAAAAATAAGTTTAATATTTACTTCATGGGGCTGATTAACTTTACAAATACTTTAGGCTATATCATTACAGATAGAAAATATGAAATACATTTTAAAATTCATTAATAAACTGACAGACAGTTTACATTTGAATAACTGTATAAGGAGAGAATGAAGTAAAAGTTACGTTGCATTCTTTTAGTTAAGCTAAAACAATTTTAAAAAACTGCATTCGCTTGTCATCTAACAAAGTGAGCAGGTCAGAAAGTCCGCATGTTAAAAATTCATTAAACTGTAGGCTAGACAAACACAAGAAAACAACAATGAAAGTCTGCCACGTCCTCCACCTCTGCCTTCCCCTCCTTTCCTGCAACTGTGAGACAGGTGGGTTAGGGTTAGAGCAGATTCCACCTTCATGCCATCCTACTACAAAGACTTACTCAGATAAGCTTCCAATGCTTTGGGAAGAGATTGGTTCGGCTACAGGTTTTGCTCATGTTCTACACAGCCAGTTGTCATTCATTCTGCCTATCTGCTTGGCAGTTCTAGTGTTGATTTGTTTTCCCCTGTGAAGTAGTCTGAAACACTGTTTTGAAAATAGTGTAAATAAGCCAATGTCATATTAGCATAAATAATGGTTCTATTCACTGCTTCAGCTTAAAATGTTATTGCTATACGCTGTGTCAGGTTGCATGTAATATGACCTCACAAAATCCACTTACTTACCAACAAATTAAAACTTAGTTAAGGGACTTTTAACTCAGTTGAGACCTGATTCAACACCCTCTCAGGAAAATTCAGGACACGTGGTGGTGCAAATAAAACTGATTTAACATGTTTTAGTACCTTTAGAGCATCCTCCCTCCAGACCTCCAGCAGAAGTAGCCACTGCAGACAGTGCGTGACTGCTTGCAGTGCTCCCTGAGGAAGCTCTTCCACTGCCAGCCCTCCACCATCAGATACCCCCGCTCGCTCGTAGAGGCTGACAATTGGAAGGAAAGGCCAGTCAGATGGTAAGATGGGACCAGTGAGCTCTGGCAGGAGATGGGACTTGATCCAGGGGTTACGGCCCAGGATAGAATCTCGGGACACCATTACAGATGACTCCAGATGGGCCAGGTGAGTGAGGAAGCAGCCTCGTATGGACGGCAGCTGGACACAGGCTTCTCTCAGGAGAGCCCCGACAGTCTGGAGAGAGGGAGAAGCGTGCTGTTGTGTTCCTTCATGAAGCTTCAGCTCTCCCAGCTCCACAGCCTCAGGTCCTCCACTGTGTCCTTCTCTGGAAGTCAAACAAAGAGCCATAAACAGACTGATAATTTAACAAAGGAATAAAGAGGAAGATCATTTTTGGGGGAAATGAGTCATCTGTTGATTTAATCATATTCCTTAGAAATTTCATTTTAAATATAATGATATTTTTTAAAAATGTGATGAAAACTGGGGGTCACTGTTTTCAAATATTAATCTGAACAATGATTTATGTAGTGAAGAAGACAAAAACTCATTATGGAACTTCAGGTTCTTTAAATAATATTGTGGGCACTTCATGCTATTTAATCCCAAATTAAACTAAGAAAAAGTAAACATACGATATAAAGTCCTTGCTGAAGATAATTGAGGAGAGCAGTTCATGTGCCAGGTATTCACTGCCTGGCAATAACCAAAGCAGTAGAACCAGCGCCACCTGGTGGTAAATTGAAGCATGTTTTGCGACTTCTGGGTCAAGGGGAACCTGAGACACATTTAAAAGAAAACAGGAAAAATTAAGTCAGTTAGATGAACAAATTAAAACAAAACATCAACCAATATTCAGATAAAACTTGATCTTACACACAAATGGTAAAAATAATTCTCTTTTCATATAAGACTCATATAAATAAACTAGTAATGGGTAATATCAGCTACAGTGCAAGCAGAAAACCAAAACAACTGAAAAGAATAGTGGTTGCCCAGCATTATAGAATTTACTGAGGACTTATCCATCCATCCATCCATCCATCACTGGTAATCCAGGTCCAGGTCGCAGGGGCAGCAGTCAAAGCAGAGATGCCTAGACCTCCCTCCAACTGATCACCTCATCCAGCTCTTCCAGGGGTAGATTGAGGTGTTCCCAAGCTAGACTAGAGATGTAATCTCTCCAGCATGTCCTGGATCTGCCCCAGGGCCACCTCCCAGAAGGACATGCCAGAAACACTTCACCTTAGAGTCCCTTCTGAATGATTGATCTTGTCACCCTAAACTGGCATTAGGTAGGTACTGGGGCAAAGTCAGTTGAAAACCTACCAATCTATGTGCCAGTTGCAGCAGCAGGTAGAGGAGATGGTGTTCATAATGGAGAAGCCAAGCTTTGGTGTGAGACAGAGTGGGTGTAGCCTGACTGCAAGTACGCAGGTATCCAGTCACAGGCTCTGACAGAAGAAGTCTGGTGAACTTGTGAGTGAGAGAGAGGATCAGATTCAGAAAAATGTAGGTAAAATATTAGGGAATATATAAAATAGCAGCAAAAATTACATTTTACATCAATGATAAACTGCCACAAATCCCAGAATGCAAAGAGGAGTCAGGCTTTCATTCCATGCAGAGGCAACAAATTTTGCTGATTAGTTCCTATGCATTAGTTAAGCCATAAAGTCATCTAAAATCATCCATAAAAACAACAACAAAATAAAAACAGCTCTGTATTCTAAGGCATGTGGGATACTGTTTTCAGCTCTTAAGGAAGACCTACCTTGCTGCTGAGGCCTTTATGTATCCCTGTGATCGTCACTGCGAGATGCACCAGTCCAGTCAGAAGAGGGAAAGGGGAACTGGGAACAACCAGCCCAGAATTCTCCCTCCAACCTGGGCATGCCAAACCAGGAAGGTTATGAGTGGTTTCTGGGCCCAGAGGTGCAGCCTGAGCATTACACACTACTGAGGAAGACCTAAGGTAAAAAAAAAAAATAAGTTGCTTAGATAATGTGCTGTTAAAAGTGCACATTATAAAAGTCAAGGACAAAATAAGGACAACTGTCATCTGTTATCAGACATACTTGAGATTCTTTATGAGGTCTTGCACAACACTGTGAGACATTAGAGGGAGAAGAACGTCAGATGTCAGCAGCTCCAGTTCTTGAAGTGTCTCCACAGGCTTGAAACAGTTCTGAGGAGTAGAAAGTTTGCCTTTTTGGGGGAATTTTACAATTTAGCCATTTTCACACATGAACTCCAGATAATAGCAGGTTATGACAATCCCAAAGTTCCCTTTTGTCACATATAGCATAACAGGAGATAAATAGATGGTCCTGTGTCCTAAAGGCATGACACAGGACCCTCACTCGCTAGCTTGTGCTACCTGTGCCATTCTCATACTAACGCAATTAAATATCACACTGACTTTGTACGAGCAAGCAGCCAGGCTACAGACAGTTAAATGTCTGGTCTGACTGTGTCAGATTTTTGCTTTCTAGAAAAAATTCATAGCTGCAGTGCATGTGTGAAGCAGCTTTACACATGTATGTAATAATACGTTGCAAATAGTTCCTTTTTGTGTTCTTGTGTTGACAGCTTTCCATCTTAGATAAACTTACTTTTGAAGTTTCAAATGTGAGGTTTACAATAATTTATTTGAGGAGGTAAGAAGCAAAAGGCAGGAAGCACCTGTCTGGAGAGCTGATGATAGTAAGCTTCTAGGTAAACCAGGTAAACTGGTATCACAGCGAGGCTGCTGTCTTTCTGAAGAGGATTATCAAGGTTCTTAACAAAACCCTTCAAATGCCCCATCAGGGATGCCTGCAACCCTGTGACATGTCCCCAGGACACAGGAGGAGGAGGAGGGCATTCTTCTCCATTAGAGCTGCAGTAAAAATAGAGAAGGTAACATGTAAGTACAGAGCATTCAAGCCACACAGTGCTTGTTTCTTTCAGTCTCCTGTAGCAGAATGGTGTAAATGAATGTGTACCTGATCATTCCAGCCTGTAGCTCCTGATGGCAACCAGCTGTGTGTGTAACCTGTGTGAGCAGAGAAAGTAGAGCTGAAAGCCGCTGGAGCTGCAGAGGTAGCAGAGGATCTGAGGGGGGCACAACTCTGTGGACAGACTGCAACATCATCACTAAGGCTGGATACAGGTCTCTGGAGGAAACATTGACAGCAATAGGATCAAATACTATGAGTGAAAAGGATTGCTATCAGGTTTGAAGAGAGTATAAATATGAAAAATGTACTACAGTGATATCAAAGCAGCCTGCAATATAAACTATTTAGAGAGACCTCAAGGCAAAAGAATAATTAAAGAAAATTGACTAATTTGTAGCAATTACTGTCTCAGTGTATATACATAGATAAGTAATTTAACTTGAATTTCATATGAAACAGTACACCCCCTCCACCATATTTTTTTTGTCTTCAGTTTCCTTTACCACTACACAGATAGCTGCTTTCTATTATAACATTCAAAACTTTTACCACTCTTTGGTGATAATCTTCATCATATGATAACTTACATGTATAATTTGCAAGCCTGTCCATAGCCGGCAGCTACAGCCCACAGCCTGTAAGCCTCAGTGGTGATCCTGAGGGCCTCGGTGGGCTCCAGCAGCAACTCGTTGGGCTCTGCACTCAGGAGGCAAGACAAACGCTCCCTCACTCCCATAGAGTTTAACTGGTGAGGCCAGAAAATGCTGATGAATATCCATGTAGAAACACCAATATTAACAGAGTTATTACTAATTTTCAAAATATAGAATAGCATTTGTGACACTGACACACAGAGGGCCTGGCTCACAATCTCCGTTCTAGCTCATTCAACAGTTGTTCAGTGGAGTTGAGGTCAGGGCTCTGTACAGCCCGGTCAAGTTCTTCCACACCAATCCCATCCACTCATCCCTCATCCAAATATGTCTTCATGGGCCTTGTTCTGTATACTGTGGCACAGCCATGCAAGAACAAAAAAGGGCCTTCCCCAAAATTTTTCCTCAAAGTTGGAAGTATTATCCATCCTCCATTTAACTATTCCACTGGCACAATGCAGTCAGACAAGTAATATTCTCCTTGCATTCACCAAAACCAGGCTTGTCCGTCAAAATGCCAGATAGAGAAGTGTAATTCCTCACTCCACAGAGCACATTTCACCTGCTCCAGAGTTCAGTGGTGGCATGCATTACACCACTCCACCTGATGCTGGCATTGTGCTTAGTGATGTAAGGCTTGCATGCAGCTGCTCCATGAAGCTCCTGACACACAGTTTTTGTGCTGGTGTTAATGCCAGATAAGGTTTAGAACCCTGCAGTTATTGAGAAAGCAGAGTGTTGACAATTTTTACGTACTATGAGCCTCAGCACTCGGCAACCCCACTCTCTAACATGGTCTGCCAATTCATAGCTGAGTTGCTGTGGTTCCTAAACGTCTGCACTTCGCAATGATACCACCTATAGCTGATGGTGGAATATCAAGGAGGGAACAAATTTCACGAACTGATTTTATGCAATAGTGGCATTCTATTACAGTGCCACGCTCAAGTTCAGTGAGCTCTTTAGAACGACTCATTCTATCACAAATGTTTGTAAAGGCAGACTGCATGGCTAGGAAATTGATTTTATACACCTGCGGCAATAGGACTGAATGATACACCTGAATTCATTAATTAGGAGATGTGGCTCAATACTTTTGTCCATATACCGAAGAGATACACTACATATATGTCACATTAAACTGTTATTTACCTTTTGTTTAAAAAGTGCCGTTACTAGACTACCTGCATTTTATATTTTGTACATTATATACGATTTCAGATCCATTTTGCATTTTGGATACATAAATGAAAACTGTCTACCCTCCACATGCCACTGCATACTAACATATGCTGTCAGTATCAATATAGACAGAGCTCACTAAGATATACAGTACATTTCATCTCTTGTAGAATCACTTTATTATTATAGAGGATCTACTATGCTCATTTCACAGTTTTATTTCTAGACTTTAGTAGAGTATATTTGCAGTTCAAAATAATCCTTATTTATCTTACGCTGCGCCTTGGAACAGACCCTTCATGCATCCAACAACAAGTCATTTTACCCCCCTACTCCCCACCTTTCAGCTTGCTTGCTTCTGACTGGCTGGCTGACTATGTTAAGAGATTCCAATTTTAATGCCATCATAAAAAACCGAGAGTATAAATAGGCTGTACAAAAGGGACAAAGAAGAGTCTGAAGTCTGAGGTTCTTGTGCATAGGGATTACTTGTATATACGCTGACTTAATTATTTGAAACTTTGGTCATATCTACATTGCAAGAGTTTATAGATATGAAAGAAAATTAGGAAACCATAATGATTTGGCTTAAAAAGCAATAATATAATGATAAGATTTACCAGTCTGGCACAGGCATGCCTGCCAGAGGTGGCCAAAACTCTTAACAGCTTCATTGCAGTAGCCAATG
>VUQH01084194.1:0-12077 GCA_015106775.1 Etroplus canarensis
TAAGTGTTATCTGGATGATCTTCTCATCACTGGTCCAGATGATCAGGCACATTTGAGGAATCTTGATGCTACACTTCAACGACTGGAGAAATATCGATTACAGGTCCGAAAAGACAAGTGTGAGTTTTTTTGACCATCAGTTGAGTACTTGGGACATGTAATTGACAGCAGAGGACTTCACAAGGCACCATCAAAGGTAAAGGCTATTGTGGAAGCCCCATCACCAAAAAATGTAAGTCAGATAAGATCATTCCTTGGCTTGCTGACATACTATGCCAAATTCATACCAAACCTAGCAAACAAGCTAAAGCCACTTCATGAACTGCTTAACAAGACCACAACATGGAAATGGACAGACAAATATGAGAAAGCTTTCAAAGAAGTGAAAGTAGATCTTACTAAATCTGAAGCCCTGGCTCACTTCAACCCCAAATTAAGAGAAAACATCTGAATGTTTATTTCGTAATGGGGACAGCAAAAATAAAGGGAAGGAATATGTTATATATTGACAGGCTTAGTTTCGTCCCTATGGTGTTACCATAGTGACCCCTTTAGGGTCATGTGTAAAAAGCAGTGTGTGAAGGTCTCTGTACGCTTCTTCCTATTTTTGGGACAATACAGTGACATGTGCAGCTCAGCCGGTCTCCTGTTTTCTTCATTATAAGTTGTAATACTGCACGACGCGGTATAAAACAGAAAAAGAAACAAATCAAGATCTTGTAAAGAACCAGTCAAGTCCAGACCTCAGCCCAATTGAAATGTTGTGATGGGAACTTAAGAGAGCTATGCATAAATAAATACCAACAAACCTCAATGAACTGAAACAATGTCATAAAGAAGAGTTGACCAAAAATCTTCCACAATATGAGACACTGATAAATTCATACAGAAAATGATTACTCCTAAATGTGGTTCTACAAGCAACTGAATGGCCTGTACTTAGTTTCTCACAAGACTTTCACAGAGTGCTGTGAGAAACTTTATTTCTTTATCTACATACAATAAAGCAAGTGTGTTTCAGAAAAGGAAAACCTCATATTGTCTAGAAATAATTATCACTGGTCAGAGGCCCTCTCTGTATGACACGCATTTCATCTGTGGTTGTCAGGAAATTGATAATTGCCTCACGATGTTGGTAATTTTAGAAGTAGTTCTGAATGTCTCTATTGTTACCAGAATTGCCCTGAGCTAAGCGGACCACATGTCTCACGACAGCTACATGCACTGACAGGCTCACCTTCACCTTTTGATTCTCACAAATTATTGATCAAAGAAGCATGAAATGGTCATAAAGATGGTGAATAGTGTGGAACAATGGGTCACCCCATACTGCGTGTCTGCAGAAACCCTTCAGATAAAAAATCTAATGGCTTAAATTCTAAACTTCTATTGATCACTGTAAAGTGTTGAAAAGTACTGAAATGGTGCTCTGGATTGAGATAGAAAAACTCACAATGGAGCCTAAATGTATTGTTTTGTCTGTTTTAGCTTTGATTCTGATTCTGATTTTATATGAAGGCTAAGTGAAATCCTGGTTTGCACACTTTACAAAAAGCAACCTTCCATAGTTACATGAATGTTTTAATATAGGAATAAAAGCCCCTCTAAAAAGATCTTTCTCTTAATCTATTTTAATGTGTAATGATCTGAATTTTCTACTACTTAAAGATTAAACTGGTGTTTTGTCTCTAGCTGCCTATTTCCCATCTTCCAGCCAGTGAAGCTGGCCTTTTCCACCACAGGAGTTTTGAGAGAGGGCACACTGTGCATACATAATATTAATCCCTCATTTCTGTCACCAGGGGAGCATGAACTTGCCTTTCATTGATTTTGTATCTGACTTTAAATCTTTTTTGCATTTAAGAGAACATCTGAGGCAGTTTATTTTGAGGCTGCTTGAAAAAAAAAAGAACCCGTAAAAAATAAGTTAACCAGACACGCACGCACACAAAGAAACTGAGGTCATGCTCATCAACCCAAAACTATACACACACAAAACACAGGTCATTCCTGTGATACATACCATATTAGCTGTGTATGTTGGCAGGGGATCTTGTGCATCCCCAGCTCATTAATTTCCAAAAGTTGGCAAGAGTCTGCAAAATCTCCCTCATAAAATATTAATATCAACAAATCTTCAAGGGATCTGTAAGAAAATATCATAGAGGGACCAATTAGGCAGAGTGCCTGAAGATTTTTACAGTCCTATTGCGTGGAAGTCTGCACTGAGCTTTATATATACTTACATGTTTAACACTTACAGAGGAAAATCGTGGTTTGTGGATCAACACATTTTACTGAAGACATGCCCTCTATTTGAAATGTAAATTCCTTATTAAATTTAATGTCTCTAGTTAGTCATATAATATTAACACTCACATATGCACACACACAGAGCCTCATGCTGAGCTGATGCTCAAACGTGTATTCTCGCCTGTACGAGCACATACGTTATGTACTTGTCTCTGTGTGTGCCTTTTAACTCATGCATTATTCATCCATTTATTCAAGCAACTACTTACTCATCTGCACTATTTTCTCCATTAAAGGAAAGTGTGCAGTTATTTAAAAATATAAAAACTTAAGTATGCATACTATTTAAGTGATCATATCCTCATGTAATTAAGGAAGTTTGTATTATTTTAAGGATATTTCAGAAAGTGGTGCTTGACTGTGAGGTAACGTGCACAGAATTGTGTGTAGCTCAAACTTAAACTATTCATAAATTGGTCCAGTTTAAACTTACCTTATGTCTTATTTCAACAGTACCAAAGAGAAAAACAATTTTTTGGGCCAAGATGGCGGCACGACGGTAGTGCGCGGCCACTCCAGAACCAAGGTGATGCTTGTTCCCCTGTGATTGTCCATGTTCTGACTCGGTATTCGGGTGTTTGGATGTTGTGGACGCTGGGACAGTGGTGTTTGTGTTCGAAAGTTGGGGGTTCGAGGACGACCAGACGCCGTTGTAGCTCCGTCCACGGACGAGGCTAACTGGCGATCCGGCGGCGTTGTTTTTTCATGACCTGCCGGGCAGCGTCCGGGGACCAAAGTTTTTGGTTTCCGGGGGGAGTATCGTCGCAGGGCTGATGCTGCAGATGGACGGTTTCTGGGAACTCCGATCTCGGCTTGCTGTGTGGACCGGGGCTTCAGTCTTCGGCGTCGCCTGATGCCGGTGGCTGGGGAAGAGGACATCGCTGGCGGGATGTTGTGCTGGGCCGGAGGCGGGCCCTGGCCGGCCGGCACCACCCTTGTTTGGGGCATCGGGTCCTGGGGGAACGCTATATCATTTCACTGTGTATTTTATACGTAGTTGAAATGATAATAAAGTAATCTAATTCAATCTAATCTAATCTAATTAATTATGGACTACTGAATATTGGTTAAGGTGCCAGGCTCATGATAGAGAGGTCATGAGTTTAAATCCAGGTCCCTTAGGCAAGGTCCCAACCGCAAGTGTGCCTCTATCCACCCAACAGCAAAAAATGCGTACCAGTAAAACACTGGGAAGATAACCTGCGATGGACAAGCGTCCCATTCAGGAGGAGCCTAACTCTTAAGTCGCTTCACGCTACAGTAACCGGGGATAAGCTCTGGCCCGATGAGCCTTGTAGGTAAAAGAACCACCTCACCGTTTCATTCACACTCTTGATCTTCTTCTGGCATATGGCATAGAAACAGAACATATAACAGTATTTCCTGAAAGTCCTCTTCTGTCTTACCATTTCTTAATAACATTTGAGTTTAAAATGATAGACTACAGAACACTGTGGTAAAGTTCACTACAGTAGATGTTTATAGGAAAGTGCTGCAACTAAATTTAAGGAAATGATTCATCCATCATCATTATTTCCTTCCATGCCATGTGCCAACACAATGCAGAGCAGCTACTGTACCTAGACTTTACTCCCACAGACATCAGTTATCTTGTTAATAGTATCACAACCTCACTACTCACGACTCTGGATATTGTGGCTCCTCTGAGAAAGAAAGTAGCAAATCCCTCACTTGTTTAATTCACGAATGCACGTATTAAAGAAGGTAACATGTAAACTGAAGAGGAAATGGTGCTCCACTAATTTAAAACACCTTCATCTGGCCTGGAGAAAAAGTATGTTAATCTATATAAAAAAAGCCCTTTGTAAAGCTTCGTAAAGGACATCTTACTATTTGTCACTGATAGAAGAGACCCCAGGGTTCTTTTCAACACTGTGGCCAGGCTGACAAGGAGTCAGATCTCTGTTGAACCATGTATTCGTTTAGCTCTCAGGAGTGACAGCTTCATGAATTGCTTTACAAATAAAATTGTATTCATTGAAGAAATGTTTTTCATGCTTTACAGACAGATGTGCCATTAAGTATGGTAACTTCAACTGTGGATGTTTGTTTGGACTGCTTCCTTCCTGTTGACCTCTCTATGTTATCCTCAGTAATTACTTCCTTCAAACCATCAACGAGCCTGTTAAATCCCGTCACTACAGGACTGTTCTAAGAGGTCTTGCCATTGATTATTGCTTTAGTTTTGAATATCATCAATTTATCCTTATTAGCTATGTACCACAAGCTTTTAAAGTGGCTGTAATTAAACCACTACTTAAAAAGCCTTTGCTCGACACAGCCGATTTCCAACTTTACTTTCATTTTAAAAAATCTTGAAAGAGTTGTTGCAGAACAACTGTATGATCCCTTGCAGAAGAATGGTTTATTTGAAGAGTTCCAGTCAGGATTCAGAGTTCATCATAGCACAGAAACAGGACTAGTGAAGGTTTGTAATAATCTTTTTATGGCTTCTGACAGTGGACTCATTTCTGTGCTTGGTCTTCTCGACCTCAGTGTAGCATTCGATACAGTCGACCACAACATTTTACTACAGAGGCTAGAATACTCTGTTGGTATTAAGGGGAATGCATTACATTGGTCTGAATCTTATTTATCTAACAGATTTCAATTTGTGTATATAAACGTGGAATCTTCCTCACACACAAACGTTAGTCATGGAGTCAGGGTTCTGTGCTGGGACCAAATCTTTATGTTCTACATGCTTCTCTTAGGCAATATTATTAGAAAACACTGCATACATTTCCATTGCTATGCAGATGATATCAGCTATATTTATCATATCATATCATATATATTAATTAAACAAATATGCAGGATTGCCTTTTTTCACCTCCGCAATATTGCCAAAATTAGAAACACCCTGTCTCAGAATGATGCTGAAAAACTAGTTTATGGATTTATTACTTCTAGGCTTGAATTTTGTAATTCATTTTTGTCATCAAAGCTCCCTCAAAAACCTTCAGTTTGTCCAAAATGCTGCAACGAAAGTACTGACAGGGACTAGAAGGAGAAATCATATTTCCACTACATTGGCTTCTCTTCATTTACTCCCTGGTAAATTCAGAATTAAATTTAAAATCCTTCTACTCACAAAGTCTTGAACAATCAGGCCCCATCCTATCTTAAAAACCTCATTGTACCATATTTTTCCCAATAGAGCACTTTGCTCTCAGAAGGCAGGTCTACTTGTGTTTAGTAAAGTTTTTAAAAGTAGAATGGGAGGCAGAGCCTTAAGCTGTTGCAGGGCTGCTTATGATGTGCTGGGCATTTCTTATCCACCCACATCTTTTCAATCCTCATGCATATATTTGTTACTGCCACATGCCATGTTGTCTTCTCTTTCCTGTAGTCTGTGTCTCTCTTTGCTCTCCTTTCACTCTTATCTTTCTCCTTACCCCAAACCAATCAAGGCAGATGGCTGCCCCTCCCTGAGCCTGGTTCTGCTGGAAGTCTCCTTCTGTTAAAATGAAGTTCTTAATTCCCACAGTCGCCGAGTGCTTGCTCGTAGGGGGTCGTCTGATTGTTGGGGTGTTCTCTCTAATACTGGAGGTGTAGGTCTTTACCTTTTGTGTGACTTTTGTAATGAACTGGCACTATAAAAATAATATTCAGTTGAACTGAATTTTCCTGGCTGAAAGTGGACTTTTTGGGGGCACTAAGAAGGAGTGGTCCACATATAATTTAGTCAATAAATCTTAGTTACTTTACTTAAAAGACATCTGTGCATTTTCCTGTTATTTTTGGTTGTTTGATAAACAAATTATATTTTATACTGAATGCCTCAATAAAATCCCGTCTTAAAAAGTGCTAACAATTTTTTTTTTTTTTTCAAAGCCCTGGTGATTTCCCTTTGGGGGAAGGGCAAACCCTCTTTGGTGGGGAACCAAAAACTTTTAAATGCAGGAAAAAAGATAAATAAACCCCAACCAAGATTATTGTACCGTTATTGCCATTATGTTTATTATTGACCATTGGGTTTTGCTGAGATGAGGTAACTTGTCCATCAATTAGTCTCAAAATTGTGGTTACGGACCTAAGTGCATAACCACATCTTAGACCCACTTGTTACTGTATATTCTACGCTGAAAACCCAAACAAGTTTGTAGAACTTAAATAAATAAGGCCACTGATTATCTTATCTTATTTTATTTTTTTAAATTATTAACTCAAAAGTTGCAGTTTTTCAGAGGTTAAATATTTTATTACATTCTACAAAAACCTTTTTATGAAAGTCAAATCAATGTGCTCTATGAGTCAACTCAAACATTTTCAGCTCATGCAACTTAACAGAACTTGACAAATAAGTACACAAATAGAATCTACAGCACCGTGGTGTGGTGGTTACCACTGTTAACCCACAGCAAGAGGGTCTAGGTTTGAGTCCAACAGTCAGCTACTTTGGGTCCTTCTGTGTGGAGTTTGCATGTTCGCCCTGTGTTTGTGGGTTTTTTTTTTCGGGTGCTCTCCAGTTTCAGAATCAGAATACTTCATTAATCCCCAGGGGGGAAATTCCTCCCACGGTCCAAAGACATGCACAGGGGTTAGGTTAATTGGTGATTCTAAATTGACCGTAAGTATGAATGGTTGCCCGTCTCTCTCTGTGTTGGCTCTGCAACAGACTGGTAATCTGTCCAGGGTATACCCTGCCTTTTGCCCTATAACAACTGGAATAGGCTCCTGAATTGAATAATTGGAAGAAAATGAAAAACACTTATAGCAACATCCTTCCATCCATCCATTTTCTTCTGCTTATCCAATTTAGGGTCACAGCAGGGGCTGTAGCCAAGCCAGCTGTCTTGGGGCAAGGGGTAGGGTACCCAGTGGATGGGTTGTGAGGGCAGCTGTGGCTCAGGAGGTAGAGCAGGTCGTCTTCCAACAGGAAGGCTGGTGGTTTGATCCCTGGATTCTCCAGTCTACATGCTTGGGCAAGACACTGATCCCTGAATTGCTTCTGATGCATCAATGGGAGTGTGAATGTGTGTGATAGTTAAATGAGCTCAAATGCATAGAATAAAGTGCTGGATGAATGTTTGTAATAATGGGTGAATGAGGCTTGTAGTAAAAAGCACTTCTCAGTTAGAGTAAAAAAACACTATATAAGCACCAGTCCATTTACTGTTTTCTAACAGGCACAGAGAAAGCACACAGGCTTTGGACAGGAGGGCCCCAACTGGCTGGTGGCTTCAAACCAAGGACCTTCTTGCTCTGAGGAAGCAGTGCTGCCCCTTGTTACAACAGAGTGCCTCATTTATATTTAGTTTGAGTAAATCATTTCATTTGGACCTTGCTCTCTCTCTTATTTATTGCTTATTTACGATACTGCATTGGTCCAACAAAGAGCCTACACATAGCTTTGCAGACTGTCGTCTTGATGTTGTAGCTGTTTACTGTCATAATTGGGCAATGTCACAAACAACTGGTCTGCAAGCTACTCTTGCTTTCTGCTGTTGATCCTTCAGCCGGCTACACTAAGTGGAAATTATAAAAAAATACCCTTGAAGCCATTATCTATGATTTTCATGCTGGTTTTTTTTTAATCTTTGATGTTTTTTTCCTCCTTATATGTTGGGAAATCCTCTGTCTATCCTACACACAGCATCATCGATGTTGAGCCACATGTTGTTGGTTTTTTGAAGGACTGCACACAAGTGTGTCTATGTTGGCTTAATTAATTAAGTTTAATTCACTCAAAAAAGGAAAAAAGTTAAAGCAGCTCAACATATTTAAAAATTTTTTTAATTATTTTAAGCATTCAGATTTACAGTGTGTTTCAGTCTTCAACTATAAAAAAGTAAAGAAGCAAACATCTAACACTGTTTATTAGTTGGAAAACAAATCTATCTGCTTGGAAAACAAGTGTTTATCATTGTGTTCGGTATTTTCGGTAATAAGACTGCAAAACTTTTTATGAAATATTCATTCATTCATTAATAGCTTTTTTAATAGCAGTCAGAATAGAGACTAGTGTGTGGGTATTTTAAGCTGTGGTGCACTGGTGTGGGTTTGTATTCATGGCACAAAGTGCAACTCAAAAGCTCTGCGCTCCCACAGAGCTGTTTACAGTTATTCAGGTTGATTACACTTCAACTCAGACACAAGTTGGTGCATTTATGCTGGGACTTGAATGACTCACTGATCTCTGTATACTAATATGGTTTTTATGGTTGACTTCTCATAGCAGGGAAAGTACAGGTAATATGAATGACATTAATAATGACTCAGTTGCAAAAAGTACTGCGGGTTTTGACGGTGAGCCAACTCTGACAATACTAAGGCCATTTTCTTGCAGTGACACTATAAAGTGCCACGAAAAATGTCTATAGACCTTTTGTGACATGTCACAGTTTGGAAAGCACAGGTATAATTCAAGATGAAGTTTCATTAGGTGTCACAGGGCACAAAAACAGGACCTCTACGGGTAGAAGCAGCCATCATTAATATGCCTTACATACTTTTCTCAACTGTAATATTCTGTGAAGCCTGAATGTCTGCTACAAAAAAGTCTATTGAGCCGATTTGGTAGATACGAGAGAGTAGATTAATTGTAGCAGTTATTCACACTTGTGTTTTTCTTTCTAAAATATAAAACTAGAATAGTATTCACCTTGGCCAATCAGATTTATCTGATCAGAAAACAGTCATTTAAGACATTTAGGACAGCTGGAGTTTGAGCTTAAAGATAGTTTATTGATTGAAAACAATACCTTTTTAACACTGGTTGTCTACACCTGATATCCTGGCTCATGACTGCTGCTGTTTGCACAATATGGCATTTCAAATAAATTTGCCTCCTAATCACAAACATCTGCCATTGGTGTATGCTAAGTGATACTAAATGGCCAAATCTGTAAAACAAACAAAACTGGCTGACAAACCTATTTTGTCAGCACGGTAAAACCCACTCAGCTTGAAAGCCATAACGTCCTCAGCTGTGCATTTGGCCCCCTCTTCAATCAAACCTCTGACACAGTGATTTGTCTGCCTCAGTCTTAATTGCTTGCGGGAAGGAGCCAAGCTCAGGGTTCATTCTCTTCTGGCTCTATGTCCTAATTATAGATATTGCTTTGGCATCATTGCCTAATCATTCAGCCGATGGGCGCCTGTTCCATAGAAAGCTAATGGGAGGTTTGTGTGTGCTTGCAGGTATAAATTTGAAAGAGGCCTGCTGTCTTAATTTGTGTATGTATGAGATCAAACAGGGTGACAGCTCTGCAAAAAGTTGGATATAGTAATGATTTTGAGAATGACTTTAAATATGTGGAATATAAGAAATGATATAAACAAAACTTTATTTTCAGGGATACATGTAGTTTTAGGGATATTTGTAAATAGGATCATGTCACTAATATGCTTAGTGTAGTAAGACATCAGCATCTGTAACATTTTACCATAGTGCAAACTGTGGGGAGCAGACAGCCAGTTCAAAACCAACTCGTCACTGTCCACTGAAGGTATATCCCCAAAAAGCCTCATCTTCATGGATGCTGACCTGACCTGACCCCACTTAATGCGATGTGAGGCTCGATGCCATGTCAATTTTTTTAATGCAAATTAGACAATTTAGAACCAATGTGTGCAGCACGACAGGACACGAAGGATTTGCAGCGGCAGAAGCGGAGGCGCTAATGATTTCATCATCTCCCCACTTTTTGGGGATACAAATATGAAGTGAGGTGGTGAATAGATGTGATTTTCTAGGGTCAAAGAAACAAGCAAGAGTTTGATGATGACAATGGAGTGATAATATGAGCCTTTTTTGAGTAAAACTCAACTAGGATTCTGTTTTACTGTTGGTGAGTAATAAAATTGTGGTGTATCAGATCTGAACTTCATTCCAAGAAAGTATGAGAGCCACTGCTGTAGTACTGACTTTCTCAATTTGGGTTCTCCTATTTCTACATACTCTAATGTAGTTTTGACAATGTAGTTTCAAAATGAATGTTTCAAAATGAACACAGTCAGCTGGGCTTTCATTGTGGCATTTGACGACATTTGTCATGCTAGCTGCTGCCTTTTGCAAATATTTATAACTAGTTGAGCCTCTGACCATATTACATTAAATTTTACATGCAGAAACAGTAAACAATCGCACAACTTATGTCTGATAAATAATGAATGCCTGATAAAAATGTTTTTACCTATCTAGGTAGCATATGCATTGCAGTCAAAGCTGTAAATTGTTTGTCAGTCCCTCTCGCTATAGCCCAGGTGGTGACCACTGAGGGTGAAAAGTTCATAGCATTTCACACTCAGTTCTTTAAATGGGTTGAGTACATCACAGTACACTGTGTATAGCTGCACTTGCCAGTGTGAACATATTTATGTACTTAAAATAGCTTTGGTCTTTCTATCAGTTGATTGTCATTGCACCAGAGTCATTATAGTTTTGAATTTCCTAATAAGTTTTTATTTGTATTTCGTTTTGAGTGTTTTGTTTTTGCTTCACAGTCTTACTGATATCAGTTAGTTTCCAGTGTGGGTCTGCTTGTTTCGGTTTAGATTTTATTGTTATTATCGTCATTAATGTCAGAGTTAGTTTTCCTAATTATTGTGATATGAATGGCATTTGTCAGGGGAATATTTAAGATATTCAGATTAGTAGTTTGAGTGAAAATGCAGCACTTTGTGAAGGCAGTTGACTCACAGTCATTTAGACATCTTGAGTCTCAATAAAAAGACACATCAAAGCCTCTTCAAACAGGCTGTCTCACCAAATTTAACCAAATTGAAAAAGACTAAAACTAAAGACATTTCCTGTATATTTTAAATTTTATTTTAGCTAGTTTTGTATATAATATAATTTTAGTTTCCCTTTTTTATCAAAAGTCAAGTTTTTATTTTTATTTTAGTTAACTTAAATGGTTTTTCTCACTTATTTTTAATTAACCATTATAACCTTGCAGCTCAGAGAAGTGTGAGAAGGTGGTGCAGGAGGACAGTGAGACAGTGGTGAGGTGTGCAGTAGGAGTGACAGATGGGTTGAAGGTGGGGGATCAGCTCTGAGCCCCTTCTTGTTTGCCATGGTGATGGACAGATTGACAGATGAGGTCAGGAGTCTCCGTGGGCTATGATGTTCGCAGACAACATTATGATCTGTAGTGAGAGTAAGGAGGAGGTTGAAGAGAGCCTGGAGAGGTGGAGGTATGCACTGGAGAGAAGAGGAATGAAAGTCAGTAGAAGCAAGACATAAATGAGAGGGAGGCCAGTGAAACGGTGAAGATGCAAGGAGTAGAGGTGGTGAAGGTGGATGAATTTAAATACTTGGGGTCAACCATCCAATGCAACGGACAGAGCACAAGAGAGGTGAAGAAGAGAGTGCATGCAGGGTGGAGTGGGTGGAGAAAAGTGTCAGGGGTGCTTTGTGACAGAAGGTTAGCAGTAAGAAGGAAAGGGAAGGTTCACAAGATGGTAGTGAGACCTGCTATGTATTGTATGGTTTGGAGATGGTGGCACTGACAAAAAGACAGGAAGCAGAGCTGGAGGTGGCAGAATTGAAGATGTTGAGATTTTTGCTGGGAGTGAGCAGGATGGACAGAATTAGAAATGAGTCCATCAGAGGGACAGCTCATGTTGAGAAGTTTGGAGACAAAGTGAGAGAGGCAAAGCTGAGATGGTTTGGACATGTGCAGAGGAGGGATAGTGGATATATTGGCCAAAAGGATGTTGAAGATGGAGCTGCCAGGCAGGAGAAGAAGAGGAAGACCACAGAGAAGGTTCATGGATGTAGTGAAGGAGGACAT
>VUQH01084200.1:0-10992 GCA_015106775.1 Etroplus canarensis
ATACCTACATATACCCACATACCCACTACACACTGCATACCCTTGCATCATAAAAAAAATAAAAATAGAAAAAATAAAAATAAATTAAGAAAAACAAAAAAATTAGATAAATAAACATAATAATAATTAAAAAAAAGGGGGGGGGGATAAAGAAAATGGGGGCTACGTTTTACAGCATTTCAGAAAAATCTAACACTTTCATTTGTCATCATATTTATATATGGTTCCCAGAGTTTGTCAAAGTCTTTTCGTTTGCCCTTAGATATTGTACCTTGTAATATTTGGGCTCTAGTCACGTAATGAAAATCTAAAATTGTTACAGCCCTAATTTGGCCAGTCTTTCCTTTAAGATCACCTTCTCATGCACATCTGGACCACTTCAGTGAGGCTTCCATTTCTTAGATCACTAGATCACTTAGATCACCATTCTGTGTGTCCAAGGCATGCTGGATCTTCGTCAGTGTGTTAAAAAAGCAATATTGTGCCCATTAGTCCTGCTCACATTATCTTTGGACCAACACAAACACAAAAACCCTCCATGAAATGTCTTACTTCTTTCAGGGAGCAACAAACGCTGGAGAAATATCTAAGTCAGTCAACAAGTGATGCTAAGCCCAAATCAGATCATCAGTGGTAATACAAAGAGGGGTTTCTTCATCTTATTGGTTCTGTGGCCCAGAAAGGTTTGAGAAACCCTGAATCAACGTACTGGAGACTCTGTGTGTGTGTGTGTGTGTGTGTGTGTGTGTGTGTGTGTGTGTGTGTGTGTGTGTGTGTGTGTTCTAACCTCGGTGAAGACAGAAGAGAGGACTGGGGTCAGAGTGGCAGGTTTACTCATCTGATCCTGAACCCACACACAAGGAGGATGAGAAAGAATACAGGAAAAAGGTGAGACTGAGTGGATTTTGATTGGCCTCAGCAACAATGAGCTGGTCTGACTCATTTATTTTACTTCCTGTCTGCACGAGAAGTGGGAATTAATCTCATTGTGTAATGTGCACTGGTCCTGGGTACAAGTACAGTACAGGTACAGTTTTCACACAACTTTATCTGAACATATGATTTTTCTTCACTCTTGTGAAAAACTAAGTGCACTCCATAATATTCAATTCAACAGCTTGTAGAACCACCTTTAGCAGCAATAACTTCAATCAATCATTTTTTTGGTTTGTCAGTCTCTCACATCATTGTGGAGGAATTTTAGCCCACTCTTCTTTAAAACCTTGCATCAGTTCATTGAGGTTTGTGGGCATGTGTTTATGCACACTTCTCTAAAGTTCCCACCACAGGATTTCAATGAGGCTGAGGTCTGGACTTTGACTGGGCCATCGCAATACCTTTTCTTTTTCAGCCATTCTGCTGTAGACTTGCTGCTGTGCCTCATTGTCCTGTTGCACGACTCAAAGCCAAGCTTTAGCTGTCAGACAGATGGCCTCACATCTGACTCTAGAATACTTTGGTATACAGAGGAGTTCACGGTGGACACAATGAATGCAAAGTGCCCAGGTCCAGTGGCTGCAAAACAAGCCTAAATTATCACGCCTCCACCACCGTGCTTGACAGTTAGTATGAGGTGTTTGTGCTGATCTGCTGTGTTTGGATATTGTTCCAGAAATCTTGTGGTTTGTTCAGATGCAACTTTACAAATGTAAGCTACTGCCTTGTTCTTTTTAGGGAGAAGAGGCTTTCTCCTGGCAATCCTTCCAAAGAAACCATACCTGTTCAGTCTTTTTCTAACTGTACTGTCATTAACTTTAACATTATCATGCTAAATGAGGCCTGTAGCGTCTGAGATGTAGCTCTTGGGGGTTTTTTTGTTGCAACTTCTCTTAGCATTGCATGGTCTGACTTTTGGGTGGATATCCATTCCTGGGAAGATTGTGGCATTGTGTTGACACACAACTGAATGCTCCAGACCAGCAAACTGCCAGAAGTTCTGCTTTTATAGAGGTGGTCACACTGACTGATTATCAGTTAATAAAGTGCATTTGATTAGAAGCATGTGGCTGATGCGTACCCTATTTATTTTTATGGAAGAAGTAAGAGTGTACGTAGTTTTTCATAGGACTCTATACCAACCATGTATTCACTCATAAAAAGTTGTTTCTAAAAGTTTAATTCCATAATCACAAAGAGAGACGGTACTTACATTTCCATTGAGAATGGTCCTGCCCTCTGTCTTCTTCTTACGGACCGTGGTGAATGACCATTCAGGAGACTCGTTATTCTCCTTATTACTGGATTCACTTCACACACACAAAAATAAACACGTTAATGCATAATAGCTGTCAAAGCTCCACTGGCATCAACACGTCAAAAGAAGTTCCTGCAGCAAATTAATGATTGAAATTACCTGTCAGACTCTTCAGAGCTGCTGTCGCTGTGTCCTTCCTCCTTCCACCTCTTGTGCCTGTCAATTAGCTCACTGAGGTAGGATAGCTTCTTGGAGTTTTTGACGATGAATTTGTGTTTGAGCAGCTCCTTGGCAGTGGGACGCTGTAGGACGAGAAGAGAGAAAACGACAAAAAAAAGGAGGGAAAATGATTTCATGCTGCTGTTTGTCTGTAGGTCTCTGGTGGAAAGCTGAAAGAAAACCTAGATTTCCAAGTTCTTTGAAGGAAAAAACAAAAAATGCAAGCAGAAAAAGTATTCCAAGTCCAGCAGGGGGCAGCAGAATGCAACTTAAATCACACTGTGGGGAAGCTGTCTTAAAGGAACATTAACAAGCTTGCAGCTGGTTATGGGGTAGAGCAAATACTACAAATATCAATATGCTATCAATACAGTGAGATAAGTCATCATACTCAAAATTAAATGTACCGTAGGCTTCACAAACTCTGCATGTATAACCAACCACTCTAACCACTTCTCTTAAAAATGTAACATAATTTATCCCCTTTTAAGTGTAATAAGTTACTTTAAAAAATGTCATTACCCAACATGAAATGCAGCTGCTTTTCACCAACATTTAAAACAAAGTCAATATTGAGTTATTTCAATAAAAAAGGATGCAGCAGCTATAAGACTATGAAATTAGCAAAACAGAGCTGTACTGGATTATATGTAGACCGTGTGTCTTACAAAAGCAGGATCTTTGTTGAGGCAGGCCTCTGTGAACTCTTTGAAGCTCTTGGAGAAATCTCCAGTCAGTGTTGGAGGAGGGGATTTGGGGATGTGGAAGAGAACTCGCATCGGATGCTTGTCTGAGTTCGGAGGTTCCCCCTTGGCGAGCTCGATGGCTGTGATGCCCAGCGACCAAATGTCCGCCTGGAGGGATGCACAACAAAGAAACTCATGTCACTGGAAAAGGCTTGTTTACGTTCAAGAACGTGTTTACATTTTACTGACAGAAAGAAATCAAACTTTTGACAGTTTTTTGTGTATATAAATAAATATATATATCCACATGCATATATACATATCCACACACAGACAGATAGATGAGGCTGTCAAACGATTACAATTTTTAATCAGATTTAATCAGATTCCCATTGTCAGGGTCAATATGATCCTTCTTGATAAAGTTGATTCTGCGGTCAGTGTTGGAGCACCAATCCACGTCAGTAAGCGGAACTGTGGGATTCTGAGTCACTGTGCACTGCGCATGTATTACATTTTTAATTAAATTAATCATGCAAATTAATGAATGTGGATTAACGCATTAATTTTGACAGCCCAGATCGCCCTCTCTACACACACATACATACATACATACATACATAAATAAATAAAAGACACACACACACACACACAACTCTATGTATATATATATAGAGAGAGAGAGCGAGAGAGAGCTCAAAGTGAGAGACATAAAGCAAGTGATGATGGGATTATTTTTAAAGAAGTGACTTTAAATATTAATTATAGAATGTTATAAAGTTTTCTTGGTTTTTTATGAACTTCTTATTTTAGCATACCTTTGGTAAAAGCTGAAGTTTACTTGTTAATGTGTTGGGAATACAGGCTGCATACTACTGTACAAGTACATAAAGACATCCAGTCAGTTGGACTTTATGCGACACCCACTAAACATATGTCAACCTGGTCATGAGGAACACCCACACCCACAACAGTCACTCATGCATAAAATATTGAATGTCCAATCTTCAGTCAACTTGCTCCAACAATCATGTGGCAGCCCAGGTAAGGAGCAGACAATCTTCCTCACCCACTCACTCACACACCGTGCAGTTGCAGCACTATTGCTCGGGGTCACATTACTGCAGGACGCTCGGCCGCTGTTTGACTGTTAAGTCTGCCGGCTCCGTTACTGCCACACACTGACCATATGGCGGCATGTGGTAGGAACACACACACACACACGTGCTATGAAAACCTGAATTGGTAGAAAACATGAGGATTATAACTTTACACAACCAAAACATAAAAGTGAAATAAGTTTGCCCTTCATCTTTTAAAACATTAATTTTGCGCATGAGGTCCAAAATTCTCAGCTGACAAATAGTCAAACCAGGATCCCCAAATAGAACCACAACTGGTAACTTGGTTAGTGTGGTTTTAGACTTTAATGCTGAACCCTGCTAGTCTTTTTGCTAAGCTAAGCTCACCATCTCTTAAGTATAGTTTCATACTTGACAGAGACAACGTATCAATCAAGGTTAAACACCTGGGTCTTCCCATCAGCTTTAGAGCTGAAGAAGCCTTCTGGATGAATTCCATTTCCTTCCTCCCTCCAATGACATACCAACACATCTGGCTCACAATCCCTCACAATTCACAGGCTACTGTAATTTGTGAAGGTACAGAAAGAACGTGATAAGTCCTCCTGTCACTGGCTGCCTGTAATATGCAAAACAGCAAAAATTAAAAGCCACTGAAAAGTCAAGGAGATTGTTGGTGAACCAGGTTATTGGACCTGATGCTACACCTACGCCCTGACCTAGATTAGCACATTATTATGCCATAAATAAATCAAATGACAGCAGTCATGTATAGGCAGCAGAGGGACCCACTCATTTAGTGAACATTACAATCCAGACCAATAAAAATAAAACACTTAGGAGGAGCAATTTTTGTAGAAATGCAAAGTCTCTTCCATTACGGTCTACAGTTTGCCCCCAACTGAGGCTCTACACTGAGTGTCACCCTCACTTTTCCTTTGCTTCCTGTCTACCTCTTTTAGTTCAGTCTAAACTGATAGACGCAGACAAATCCACAGGAAACTGTGGTGTTGGCCACAAAGAGCTGAACTAGTCTAAAATTAGTTCACATTGGGATTCTGGGCCAAATTTAGAAGCATCCAGCCACTGTTTTGAATTGGCTACCACGCCTGACAGGCTTCTTCTGTGTCAATATGTTAATCTCAGGCTTATGGACAGCTGTAGTATTCAGACCCATCATCCCAAATCAAGACACGTCTTCTCAGAAACGTAACAGAATAATAATAATAAACTAACGTCTATAACATTAACCAATGAGATCATTCAGGGGATTCTATGTTATGTGTTAACAATGAAAATATTATTGGATGATACAGACACAGCTGTAACACTTCTGCAAATAGTGTTGAGATTCAATATTTCTGGTTAAAGTCAGGTCCACGTGGCTGACATAGCAACACGACAACTGACATTTTGTGACTGAGACTACAGGTCAGATGTGTGATCAGGCAACAAACACACACAAACACACAGACACTGAGGTACAATGGCTGTCTTCTCTTTGCAGGCTTGTTCTGACTGCTCGGGTTACGTTTACGTAACCGCCAGTGGTATCTGCAAACCGCCTGTGGCATTTCAACAAGTCACACTTTGTCTTTCTTCCCTTTACAGAGGATTAAAACCAAAAAAAGCCTGATCAAGTTGTTCCACCTCCGTTCAACAAGCTGCTTTTATTCTAAACTTCATGCGTATATCAACTTTTGAAATGCGTGATTATCATACTCAAATCAAAAGAATTGTGTACCCACATACTTGTACCAGAGTTAAAATCTGTAACTATGCGAGGAGTTGGGTTTAAACATTTCATTTAGTCACATTTCCAGAGAATTTAAGCTGTTATCTGCTTCTTTGTTACCGTTGATGCCAAAAGATGCAACATGAATTGCAAAGACACACAGAGCAGAGGCAAATCTCACATGAAGAAATCATAATATGTGCGCACACACACACACACACGTGACTCAAACCACATCAAGAGATCAAGCACACACACCCTAATGGATCTGCCAAAACACACACACCTATGAGACAAAAAAAGAAAGTAGCTCTGCCTTATTACGCAAGTTCATCAGAGTTTTGTTTACTCTGTTACTGGCTATCAAAACCTGCCTTTTACCTGTGTGTGTATTTGATGCCAGCAGGTGCAGTTACGAATACATAAACCTCTGCCTCCATTCATTACTGGAGTCATTGCTTGCAAGTGCATTTCTGTTTGAGGCAGCTGGCTTTGATACAAAAACAAAGGAGATGGTGAGGGAATCCCTTCTAAGCTGGGAACCAACTTGACGCTCATCATTGCCATCATTTAAAAGCTAAAAGTCACCAAACAAAACAATGTAGAGACTCATACTTGACCAGCTCTGACCAATAGTCAGCCCCCTAATGGACCCCCTCCAGTTCACCTACCAGCAACAAATGGAAGCTGATGACACCATCATCTACCTACTCAACCGTGTCAACACACACCTAGAAAATCCACTGAGCACTGTCCTGTTCTTTGAATTCTCAAGTGCATTCAACACCATCAGGCTGGCCCTACTGGGTGAGAAAATGACAGCGATGGGGGTGGATGCCTCCCTTGTGGCCTGGATCACAGACTACCTGACTGGGAGACCACAGTATGTTCGCCTGTACAACTGTGTGTCAGAAAGTGTGGTCAGCAACACTGGAGCTCCACAGGGGACCTTTTCTCTTCACCCTCTACACCACAGACTTCAGCTACCACACAGAGACCTGCCACCTCCAGAAGTTTTCTGACGATTCTGCAGTAGTTGGGTGTATAAATGTGAGTGATGAGGAAGAATACAGGACTGTAGTGAGCAACTTTGTCACATGGTGCGAAAGAAACCATCTGCAGCTAAATGTGACAAAGACCAAGGAGCTGATCATGGACATGAGAAGGACCAAAACACCTGTGACCCCTGTTTCCATCCATGGGGTACATGTGGAAATATAGAGGATTAGCTGGACTGGACTGAGGTGGTCTCTCTGACAGTAGTGTCAGAGAGGAGGATGCTGGCCAAACTAAGGCCAATACTGGACAATCCCTCATACCCTCTCCAGGACGTGCTGGTCAGACACAGGAGTACGTTCGGTAATAGACTCATTCAACCACGAAGCTCCATAGAACGCCACAGGAAATCATTCCTACCTGTAGCGATGAAACTCCACAACTCCGCACTGTGAAAATACTTTATTATCAATCTATTTTGCTGATCTTCCTGCAGACTTTTTCTTAGCATCAGTTTGTGTCCACCTTATTTATTTTTACACACACACACACACACACACACACACACACACATTATATATATACATATACATACACACACACACACACACACACACACACACACACACACACACACACACACTACACTAGTTTATTCATGTCCAGTGTCACTATCCACATTCTCATTCACACATTTCTATATTGCATTTACATATACCCTCTGTGCAAATAAACTGCAATAATAACTAGGTACTAACTATAAAAGTGTATTTATATCTATTACTATGTAATAACTGCAATTATTACTGTGTAATAACTATGCATTTACCGAGTGTGACCCCAGTCAATCTGGCCATTATACTGTATAGCTCCTCCCCCTAAGAGCTGGACTTTCACCTTACACCTGCATAGTTGTGGCTCTACACTTTCTCACTGTTTATTCTCTTGATACTTATGTATGCTGAACGGAGTGCCTGTAACACAAGGAATTTCCCCCCATGGGATTAATAAAGTATTCTGATTCTGATGGCAGAAGAATTTCTACTGGATGCAAATAAACGCAAGATGACTGTGGAAACAATGCAAACGACCTCAAAGTGAGCCACAACAACAAATCCACGTGGATCAGGTTGCTACAGCAATACGCAAAGATGGCAGGAGGAGGAAAAAACTCACACAGATGTAAAGTCATGCTGGAACTGAAAAGGGCCTTCCCCAAACTGTTCCCACAAAGTGGATTCATTAAGATTTCCCTTCAGTGGAAATAAGAGTCCCATGCCGATCCCAAAAAAAATCCCATAGCATTATCCCTCCTCCACCAAACTTTACAGCTAGCACAATGCAGTCAGTTAGGTAAACTTCTCGTGGTATTCACCAAACCAGACAAATCTATCAGACTGCCAGACACAGAAGCGTGATTGGTCACTCCACAGAACATGTTTTCACTGCTCCAGAGTCCAGCGGGGGTGGGTGTTACACCACTCCATCCAAAGCTTGGCATTGTGCTCGGTGACGTAAGGCTTGCAAGCAGCTCCCGGTGCACAGTGTTTATGCTGAGTAGGTCTGAAACTTTGCAGTTACTGAGTCAGCAGAGCATTGGCTACTTTTACGCACTCTGTTCCTCAGCACTCGGCAACCCCGCTCTGCAACTTTACATGGTTTACTACTTCATGGCTGAGTTGTTGTGGTTCCTAAATGCTTCCACTTTGAAGTAATACCACTTACAGCTGAAGACAGAATATCTAGGAAGGAAGAAATTTCACCATCTGACTTGTTGAAACAGTGGCATCCTATTACAGTACCACGCTGGAACTCTCGAGAACGACCCATTCTTTCATAAATGTTTGTAAAGCCAGACTGCATGGGTAGCTGCTTGATTTTATACACCTGTGGCAATGGGACTGCATAAAACACCTTAATTTAAAGATTAAGAGGTGTGGCCTAATGCTTTTGTACATATATGCGCGCACACCCAATTCAATTGTCAGATTACCCCATCAATATATAAATATATCAATCTGATTAACATTGACAGAGTTAATTTGTTGGAATCCATCATTTTTGTGTCATGAAAATAAAATAAAAAAGGTTATATGGAGGAAAAGCCCAACAAAATAAAAAATAAAATAAAGTGAAAACTTGTTCTGACTACAATCCATTTGCAAAGTGCTTCAACCTGTTTAGAATAGTTTGGCTAACCTGCTGTACCTACCTATGGTATCAAAGTTAAAGCAAATAATTGCAGTTTCAGGGAGGGGCTGAGCTGATGACAACAACACCGAAACAATAAAAAATATTTAGTTTGTTTTATATTTAACCCTTTAGTGTTATTAAAAGTTTATCTGCTACAGCGACTTAGAAATGCTCAAATACAGATGATGTTTGTACAGCCATGACAGAAGCACACGTTAATTCAATTCTGGCAGAGAATTTCTAGGATGTGTTCAGTAAAACCCATGCTGACTAGTTCATTTTTTCAGACTGTTGTTTACCAATTTACAATTTCAGAATTAGACGGAAGTGGAATGAAAAGCTTTAGCATTTGTTGATGATTTTCAAAGCTCGCTCAAGCCTTGTGATGTAAACAAGAAGAACTGGGGATGCATTTAAAGCAGAAATTCCCAAAGTTACGCTAGCGGGGTCAGACAGCAAATGTGTTTTAAAAAAGTATGAATATTTAAAGTAATATAAAGAGGTCCCTTACCTTGGAGTCGTAGGCAGACTGCTGGATGACTTCAGGAGCCATCCAGAACGGCGTTCCCACGAAGGTTTCCCTCTTGATCTGTGTGTCTGTCAGCTGACCGGCCACTCCGAAGTCTGCCAGCTTCACCTGACCATGCTCCGACAGCAGGACGTTGGCAGCTGGAGAGAAGTACCATTTGTTCAAAAGACTGCCAACAGGGGGCACCACATTAAAGATTTCACAGTGTGATTTTTTTTTAAAAGTAAGTAATTAATTTAGGATTTTTGTGAGATTATCAGACAACTACTGCTGTTATTTTATTGTCCTTTCTTTGCCCCATGTACTCATGCAGCTCATCAGCAGACAGTTCAGTCGGAGATTTGTGTTAGACTAAACCTGCCAAACTTTAAGAGACACTAGGAGCTAGCCATTGATTTTCTCAGAATTTCTTAAACTAGCAGCCTTCAGTCAGCACTAGGTCAAGTGACATTGTTTGAAGTGTCTGATCAGATTGGAGCCCCTTTAGAACCAAGAAAAGTCTCTACATCTTTAAACCTGAAGTAGTTCCCCTTTAAAAAGGCAAAATTTCAGCAATGTCAAAAATGTAGGCACAGAGAGTCACAAATCCGATTCATTTGTCTTTTAGTTTTGCCTGTCAAAATCTATTTCCTAGCATGTCTTCCCTGGCTCTGAAAAAGTGCATTACACAGTAAGGTAAAGCTCCTACAGTATTAGGGAAATGGTCCTCTATGAGCAAGCACTTAGCGACTGTGGGAAAGATTCCCTTTAAACAGGAAGAGACCTCCGGCAGAACCAGGTTCAGGGACGGGCAGCCATCTGCCTCGACTAGTTGGGGATGAGGGGAAAGAGAAGAGAAAAAAGGAGAGCAAAGAGAGACACAGACTATGGGAGAGAGAAGACATTTAATGGCATGCAGCAGCAAAAAGATCATGATGAGAGGTGAGTAGAGAAGTAATGCCCCTCGCATCATAAGAAGCCCACCAGCAGCCTAAATCTAAGTCTCAACTATAAGCTTTATCAAAAAGGAAAGTTTTAAGCCTACTCTTAAATGCAGAGAGGGTTTCTGTCTCAATACAAGCAAAAGCTGTGTGTCCCAGGGGACACAACATGGGTTTCCTTATTTTCTATCATATATACACAAAGTGGTGCAATGGTGAATGCTAAACCAGCCACAGGGGCCCACAAGCCAGTGTAGTCCTAGTGCCGGTCCCAAGCCCGGGTAAATGGTGAGGGTTGCGTCAGGAAGGGCATCCGGCGTAAAAACTTTGCCAAATCAAATATGCGGACTCATAACACGACTTCCATACCGGATCAGTCGCGGCCCAGGTTAACAACGACCGCCTCCGGTGCCGTTAGCCAACAGGGTGCCGCTGGAA
>VUQH01084203.1:12700-34917 GCA_015106775.1 Etroplus canarensis
ACCCCAGGGAAAAAAAAAAAAAAAAAAAAAAAATCAAGCGTCTGCCTTTACAAACATTTGTGAAAGAATGTGTTATTCTGAAGAAATCACTGAATTCCAGTATGGTACTGTGATACGACGTCACCGTTGCAACAAATCACTTTTCCCTCATAGATATTCTCCCATCAATTGTAAGTGTTATTACTGAAAAGTGGAAGCATTTAGGAACCACAGCAACCCTGCCACCAAGTGACAGACCAAGTAAAGTTACCGAGTCACCGAGCACTGAAGAACATAGAGCGTAAAAGCTGCACATGCTCTGCTGACTCATTAACTGCAGACTTCCACACCTCCTCTGGCATCGACATCAGCACAAAAATCTGTGCGCCGGGAGCTTCGTGCCATGGCCGAGCAGCTGCATGGAAGCCTGACATCACCAGGCAGAATGCCAAGCGTCTGATGGAGTGTTGTAAAGGACACCGCCACTTGACACTGGAGCAGTGGAAATGTGTTCTGTGGAGTGACCAATCACGCTTCTCTATCTAGTGACGAGTCTAAGTTCGGTGAATGCCAGGGGAACATTACCTACGTGACTGCACTGTCCCAACTGTGAAGTTTGGTGGAGGAAGGATAAAGCTAAAGGGCTGTTTGTCTGGGGTTGGCCTGGGCCCCTTAGTTCCACTGAAGAAAAATCTTAATGCTTCAGTTTACCAAAACATTTTGGACAATTCCAGTTTTATAGGAACAGTTTTGGGAAGCCCCTTTTCTGTCCCAGCACAGTTGTGCCCCAGTGCACAAAGCAAGCTCCAGAAAGGCATGGTTGGATGAGTTTGGTGTGGAAGAACTTGACTGGTCTGCACAGAACCCTGACCTCAGCCCCATCAAACACCTTTTCGATGAACTAGAACACAGATTGTGAAATGCTCCTCTGGATGAATGGACAAAAATTTCCACACTCTTTAAAATCTTGTAAAAAGCCTTCCCAGAAGAGTGGATGCTGTTATGGCTACAAAGCAGGTCCAATTCTTTGTCAACACAGAATAGGATGATATAAAAGCTCCTGTTGGTGTAATGTGTTGTTGGCCCAATACTTTTGTCCTTATAGTGTATGACCATGCCACTGACTGCTGCTATGACTACATCTAGCAATAAACATTTAGGAACACATGACATGATGATCGGTAACACAGCACATGGGAGAAGTTTAGGTTCCGCGCTTATTACCAGAAAGACATTCTGAGATGTAATGAAAGTTGTTGAAAGGTTTAATTTGAACTCAGTGAACTCAACGCAATGATTGCTCCCTAAACCTAACAGTAGTTTTGAACCTTTGAGCCTAAATCTAACCAAACAAGGACTGAACTTAAAAAAAAAAAAACAAAGAAAGAAAAAGAAGCTTTTGCCATCAAATCTTTCCGGTGCCATGTAAAAGTTTGGTGTTAGACTGGATCATCTCTATCATTTGGCCCAACTTAGAAGATTTATTTATATCATGTGTCCACCTGCTGTCATCATGACCCCATCCAGGAGGACCTCACAGTCTGCAGGATGTCTGGTGTTAACAGCTCTTTTGAGATCATTTCCCATCATAACTGCTCTGCGCTGCTCCAAAAACAAGATGATGTTTCGAGTTATTCTGAAGTAGAACCCCAATTCCAAAATGGTTGGGATGCTGCATAAAGTATAAATAAAAACACAATGCAATAATTTGCAAATCTCATAAACCAGTTCCCAGACATTTACAGCCTGTTGTTAAAAGAAGAGAAATGCTACACAGTGGTAAACTGAAAACGTTTGGCACCTCATGAAACATAAAATATGACCAAAAGATCCAGGACTGTTGAGCAACTGGAATCCTATGTCAGTCAAGAACGGGACAACATTCCTCCAGCAGATGATCTCTTCAGTTCCCAGATGTTTACAGGCTGTTGTAAAAAGAAGAGGGGATGGTACACCGAGGGGAACATGGCCCTGTCCCAACTTTTTAGAAAATGATTCAAATCATTGAGAGAGCCATAGGCTTCTCCCTTGTATTCTCCCTAAGGGGTCACCACAGCGGATAAACCCACACTGAGGCCATACCTAAACCCTACAGAGGTTGCACAGGTAGCCCAACTCCTCCAGGGTGGCACATCAATATATGCCATTGCCAAAAGATTTGCTGCATCTCCCAGCACCATCTCAAGAATATGGAGGAGATTCCAGGAGACAGGCAGCCTAGGAGAGCTGGACAGGGCCATAGAAGGTCCTTAACCCATCAGCAAGACCAGTATTTGCTCCTTTGTGCAAGGGGGGACAGGATGAGCACTGCCAGAGTCCAACAAAATGACCTCCAGCAGGCCAATGGTGTGAATGTCTCTGTTCAAACAATCAGAAACAGACTTTATGAGGGTGGTCTGAGGGCCCGATGTCCTCTAGTGGACCCTGTGCTCAATGCTCAGCACCGTGCAGCTCAACTGGCATTTGCCACAGGATACCAGAATTGGCAGGTCTGCCACTGGTGCCCTGTGCTTTTCACAGATGAGCGCAGGTTCACCCTGAGCACATGTGACAGACATGAAAGGGTCTGGAGAAGCCGTGGAGAACATTATGCTGCCTGTAACGTCATTTAACATGACCGGCTTGGTGGTGGGTCAGTGATGGTCTGGGGAGTCACATCCATGGAAGGATGCACAGACCTCTCCAGGCTAGGCAACGGCACCCTGCCTGCCATTATGTATCAGGATAAACAACTCGGACCCACTGTCAGACCATACACTGGTGCAGTGGATCCTGGGTTCCTCCTGGCGCACAACAATACCCGGCCTCATGTGGTGAGAGTACGCAGGCAGTTCCTGGAGGATGACGGAATTGATATTATTGACTGGTTGGTGTGAGGGAAGAGGATGCAAGGGATAGGGTGAGATGGAGGCAGATCATCCGCTGTGGCGACCCCTAACAGGAGCAGCCGAAAGAAGAAAAAGAAGAAGAAAAAGACTGGTCCCCACGCTCACCTAACCAAAATCCAATAGAACACCTGTAGCACTTTATAGTTTGGCCAATCCGATGCCACCAGGTTGCACTTCAGACTGTCCAGGAGCTCAGTGATGCCCTGGTCCAGATCTGGGAGGAGACCATCCATCATCTCATTAGGAACATGCCCCCAGGTTGTGAGGCGTGCATACAAGCACCTAAAGGCCATACAAACCACCGAGTACCATTCTGATTTGCTGCAATGAAATTTCAGCAAAATGCCTCCTGCATCATTTTTTTGGCTTTGATTTTCAGGGTGTCTTTGAATTCAGCCTCTGTGGGTTCATTTTTATTTCCATCAACTAAATCTGATGTATTTTCAAAGTCTTCCTTCTGAGCTTTTGCTAGACAGCCACTGATAGTGAGAAGTCCATGCTTAAGAAAAGCAGCTGCAAATCATGATGCTGCCTCCACCGTATTTCACTGTTGAGCTGATGCTTCCATGTTGGGATGCAGTGTCCTTTGTACACTTTACTTTCATGCTACATTTTCTTCCCAAACCTCTTCACCTCAGTTCTTCATTCCTGTATTTGTTTCAGCTGCTTTATTCAAATGTTCTGCCATGTACAAAGATGTTACCCAGCTCCAGTGCCTTTAGCTATTATTCTAGACTTTCTTGTACCTCTTTTCCAATGACACGATGCTCATGCCCAATCTAGAACCTTTCCAACACATTTCCATTATAATGTCGCTAGTCCAGGTTTCCACATACTGTCTCCCTGTCAGTGTCTCAGCAATGGACAGGAACAACACACAGATACGCGTGTTAAAACAGAGGTTATTTTAGATGCTGATATTATACATATGCAGATAATTCCAAAGTGTTCTCTTATAATGAAAACTACCATATATGAGGGCAGATTTTAGCTTTGAGTTGCAGGAGTAAAACACAATGCTGCTAATGTCATTTACACATTTTACAAAGATACCACATACAATGGGACATGTACATGCAAAAGTGTGTTGCCTGAGGTTGCTTACCTCCTCATCATTGGGCTGCAGTATGTGGTAAAGCCAGGGGATCTCTCCCAGTTTGCCCAGCTCCAACTCCACGCTCTGCAGAGCACTGGACAGCTGCTCCTCCTCTGGTGGGTCCAGTTGCTGTAAGGGTGAGAAATTACAAGGTCAACTGAAAACACCATAACGCAACCTTGAAACCAGAATGTCAGTGATGTAGTAGATCATCTCAATCAATCATATTTCACAGGGTTTTTGTAATGTGTGAAGTGCAGAAAGAAAGTGATAAGTTATGATGTGCTACAAGTCGGCTGTACTGCACAAACTAATGAGAATTAAAATCCATTAAGAACTCAAGTGGAAACATCGAAAGTCTGCCAGCACTGTATGCAGAGTGAATACTGGAATAGGGACAGGGGAACACTACCTGCTGACCTTCAAGTTTTCCAAAAACAAGAAGTTATGCTGATCATATTGGTGAACCAGGTTATTGAATCTATTATATTACTCTAGTTCTTGACTACCCCCAACTCAGATTAAGACATTATTTCATAAGTAAGCTTAATGACAGTATTTATACACAGATGGCAGACTCATTTTATGAACAACAGAATCCAGACCAATGGTCTTAGGATGAGGAATTTTGTGACAATAGAGAAGTGCCTGTGAAATGACAAACCTCGACCTTGAGCACAATTTGGGTGAACCGTGTATGGACAGGCAGACAGATAGCGGCTGGATAAACTAGTAAGGACCCAAATTTCTAACAAATCGTAACTGGCACAGCAGCTCATCCAGTGCAATTCACAGAAAGAAAGTGATTCTTGTCATTAGTTGGCTGTATTGCAAAAACTAATGAGAATTAAAATCCACCGAGAAGTCAAGGAGGCTCCCAAACAGTCATATCCAAGACAACGGCCCTGGTTCTTCACCAGCCCCAACCTAACTCAAGACATTAACTGAATGACAGTGTTTATGTACAGGCAGCAGAGGGACAAACACTCATCTGATCACCATTACAATCCAGACCAACACTCTTAGGAGTAGCGATGCTTGTAAAAACTCAGAAGTGGCCGAAAAAGGACAGTTATGACCCTGAACTTGACCCTCAGCACAAGTTTAGTGAAGACCCATTAGGTCATCATTGTGTGTAAGTTTTACTCAAATCTGACCAATACTCTAGGAGCAATAGTGATTCTTGGAACTGTGGACAGACGCCTCGCCAGGTCCAGTCCTTCAGCCGGGTGAGCTAATAAAACCATAGACTGTATATGCAAGATGGCTGTAGCCCCTGTGACAACACCTATTGAATGGTGAGTTCCTGTTATGAAGTTTAGAGCTGAGCTTTTTTGCTGTCGCTCTCTTGCGGTTTTGAAACTAGCCGTGATGAAAAAGAGGTAGATCTAGGATAAAAAAGTAGCACTGCAACCTCAGCATACCCTGATTTAACCTCATTTTATATTCTCAAGAGGACCGTAATTTACGAAATAAACTTAATGCTGCATCCAGTAAGATTTGTGACAGACTGAGACCATTAAAGGAAAGTGATGACAGATGTCATTAAGCAAGGGAGCCAGGGGTTGTTTTTTCATAACTGTAGTTCTGCCAGCACAGAAATCTGCTGACCATTAGAAAGAATAGAGGTTTTAGGCTGTACGCCTTGATGTCCAACTGTGTGATGAGTAAAACAGAGTCACTCACCAGAGAGACTCGGCCCAACAGAAGAGACTCAGTCTCATTGTAGAGTGCCTTCACAGTGCTGGCCACCTCAATGGCTGTGTTCCGAGTGAGACTCTGGATAAAGGACAAGTGGGTTAGTTTAATGTGAACAGACAATGAACTATGATCAGACAGACAAAAAGAATGCACATACTTTATACAGTATATAAGATATATACACACCCCTGTTAAAATACCAGTTCTTTTGATAAAAAAAAATGAGACTACAATAAGTCATTTCAAAATGTGTCCACCTTTAATGTGACCTGTAACCTGTACAATTCAATTGCTAAAGAAAACACACACACACACACACACACAAACAACCAGCTTACTGTGTATAAGTGTGCACACACTAAAACCAGTATTTTGTTGAAGTACTTTTTGCTTTATTTACAGAATTCAGTCTTTTTGGGTAGGAGTCCATCAACATGGCACATCTTGACTTAGCGGTATTTGCCCACTCTTCACTGCAAAAGTGCTCCACAGCTATAAGACTGTGAGGGCGTCTCTTGTGCACAGTCCTCTTCAGGTCACCCTACAGATTTTTCAATTTGACTTAGGTCTGGGCTCTGGCTGGGCCATTCCAAAACTTTCATTTCCTTCTGATGAAGCTATTCTTTTACTGAATTGGTTGCACACCTCAGGTCACTGTCATACTGAAAGCTGAAACTCCTCTTTCTATAGACATATAAAGGTTTTGGGCCAAACCTGACTGGTATTTGGAACTGTTCATTAGTCCCTTAACCTAGACTAAAGCCCCAGTTCCAGCTGAAGAAAAACAATTCCAAAGCATGATGCTGCCACCACCATGGGTATGGCGTTCTTCTGGTGATGTGCAGGTTTGTTTTTGCGCCAAACACACCCTTTGGAATTGTGTCCAAAAAGTTCAACCTCCATTTCATCAGACCATAACACATTTCCCCACATGCTTTTGGGATACCTGATGTTTTTTTGTTTTGGTTTTTTTTTGCAAAATGTAGCCAGGCCTGGATGTTTCTCGCTGTAAGAAAAAGCTTCCATCTTGCGACCCTACCCCATAGTCCAGACATATGGAAAATACAGGAGATTGTTGTCACATGTGCTGCACAAACGGTACTTGTCAGAAATTCCTGCAGCTTCAGTGATGCTGTAGGCCTCTTGGCAGCCTCCTTGACCAGTTTTTCTCTCATCTTTTCATCAATTTTGGAGGGACGTCCAGTTCTTACTTAACGTCACTGTGGTTCCATGTGTTCTTCACTTCTTGATGACTGTCATCACTGTGTTCCATGGTGTATGTAATGCTGTGGGAATGTTTTTACCCTACCTTTAAACAATAAACTCGCTTTGATGTTTGTAAGTGTTCTGTGAACCATGGCTTTGCTGTAGGATGCAACTGAGTAAATCTTATGTTGGCAGCTGAAATCTATTTGGGGTTAATCAGTCACTTTAATTGATGGCAGGTGTGTACATAAAAAGACTGAATGCTGTAATTCAGTATCAGAATACTTTATTAATCCCAGGCGGAAAATTGCCTTGGTAATGCAAAAGGAGTTTCAACAAGGTATTGGTTTTAGGGTGTGCACACTTTTGAGCAGATTTGTTTCCTTTTTCAACTGAATTGTACAGGTCATAGGTCACATTCAAGGTGGAAAATGTTTTGAAATGATTTATCATGATCTCATTTTTTACATCAGAAAAACCTGGAATTTTGTCGGGATTGTGTTCACTTTCTAGATGCTGTTTGAATCAGTTTAGACTAGACTAGTCCTTTCAGCGTTTAAAATGTAGCATTGAGTAAGTGTTTTCTCAAAAAAAAAGCTAAACTACCCCTAAAACTGACAGTGTCTGAAGAGATAACGGTAAAAGAAATTCCCACCTTGCCGCATATAGTAATGACTTTTAGGGTTTTTTTCATTAATATTTAATTTAAAAGAAAAGGTTGGGAAATAAAAAAGTTACCCACTGATGCATATAATCTCAGAAGTTTCAGTTCCAACAGTTTTACCTAAAATGAACATTAATTTCTTCATACCAGTACTGAAACCATACTGAAAAAATACATTCACTTTGTAAGGCCTTTTTTTGGTAGCATTTCAACTAAACCATGGCTGGTTTAACTTGGGCTATCAAGTACTTTCTCTCTCTCTCTCTCTCTCTCTCTCTCTCTCTCTCTCTCTAATTTTGAAATATTTAGGAACATAGTCTGAAAGATTTGTCTGGAACACCGTGCTGAGTGATAAATACTTAAGATTTAGAGATTCAAACATTTTAAGCAGAAGAAATGAAGCCTTGAACTGTGCTTATTAGTCTCCTTCACCCTCAATCCTAGATTGGTAACATAGGCAACATGTTAAACTTAGCCTTTGGCTATAGTGACCTCTAGTGGCAAGTAAGTAATTGTTGTTTTACAAGATAAATTAAAACAGCAGCTTTTTAGCAGATGATTGTGAAAGACTTGCTCCAGACAATGTCTCAAACCATCGTAAAGCTCAGCTTACCTCTGGAAACTTCGGGTGCGTTTTGTTGATGGCATGGGAGGCAGCGTTAACGGCGTGAGCCAGTTCCTGCTCTAAAAGCCCGTTGGTCTTTGCAGCCTCACATATCCTGTGATAAGACAGAACACAGTCAGCGAGCAGAGTTCATGGTAACAAAAAGTCTGGAACACGTGGACTCGTGTGATGTCAGTTTGCGTTTACCTTGTAATGAGCTCCTCTGCAGCTCGGGCGCACATCTGAACCAGGGCGGCCTCCTCCTCTGTAGCCAGATCCACAGACTGCTGAGGGTAGAGGTGAGGCCGCAAAGGAGGCTTATCATACTTCAGCTTGTCCTCCCATGACTTTAGCGTGTTCTCAAATGCCTGCAGGCAAAATTAGATGAGAAAAAGGATAAGTATATATTGTATGAAGCCATTCAATCTAGCAGCATGACTCTCACCCAAAGAACCTCCAGTTTCTCCACTTATGTTCCTGATATTTTTCAAACTTTCCAGACACCTACAGCTTTTCATTCTACTTCTCCACCCTTCCTCACCCGGTCTCTGGTGAGCATCTGTGCTCTATTCTTGTGCTGGATCTTGATGACTCCAGGCGGTTGAATCCAGGCCTCGCCATCCACCTGAATGGGGACACCCTCATCACCCAGGATCGTAATCTTCACCGTTCGACACTGACAGAAGCAGAACATTTGTTTAAATCGACATACAGTATACAGACATGTACTTTCACCTCATATGGTTTTAATGTATCCTCTTACCTGTGCTATGCGGTGGTGTTGCAGTTTGATGACTCTGGACACAGCCATCTGCATACTCCCAAACACCGCCACCACTTCTAGGATCTTATCATCGAAGGATGGTGCACAAAAGATCTGCACAGAAATTTTATTACATTTAGGAAATGTATACACAGTGCTATGTTGCATGCTGTAAGGATCCTGTTATTTCAAGTTTTAAAACCCCAAAATGCATTAACCATTCTCTCGCTACTTCCCAACAATGCATAAGGTAGATCCTAAATCAATTAGTTTCTGCTCAAGAAATACATTTTAAAAAGCTTAGCAATTCCCTTTTAATTCCTGAGTACAGCCCTAATGCACTATGTCAGTATAAGTATAAGACATTACTGAATGAGAGATAAATTTATGAACCTATCTAAAGAAGTCCAGGCAGGTCGGAACTTGGGATGATCTTGTCTTGAAATGTTTCATCTAACTCTCTGGTAACACTTTAAGTCATTCTATTTATGATTCATAAGCAGTGCATAAACAGTATAAAAAGGTCTGATAGCACAGTGTAATGTTAATAACTCATCCAGTGGACATCAGTGACCCTGAGCAGGCTGCACAGCAACAAACAAAGAACTGGCCTGCTCATTCTTCCTCAGTAAGTCAGTGAGCTCATAGTCTAGTTGACATTTTAACTACCGAATCTTCATCAGGTCTGTCTCTCTATGTCAACACTGTGATGGACTGGTGACCAGTCCAGGGTTTACCCTCTCCACCACCCTATGTCAACAGGTACAGCCCTGAGCACCACTGAAGTTTTGCTGAGGTTAAAGAGAGATGGTTCAAGATTTTTCAGCAGTTTTTCATGTTTAGTCTAAAATGTCTTCTTCTGTGGGAAGAGGATGGGAAATGGTGATTAACCTCCTGCAATGTGAGCTCTTATCTTGGATGCAACAGGTCTATATTCTAAAGCAGAATGAGTATTTAATCAATTCAATTTTATTTATATAGCGCCAAGTCACAACAAAAGTTGCCTTAAGAAGCCTCACACTGTAATGCAGAGACTCTACAGTATTAGAGGGAAAACCCCAAAAATCAGATGGTCCCCTATGAGCAGCACTTGGCGACTGTGGGAAGGAAGAAACCTCTGCCAAATTACCAGTGCAGGTTAATCCGCATTGTGGAGAATACAAGGGAGCAGCTGAAGGTACATTAGTAGAAAGAAAATGTCCCAAATGCAAATTTAGGTTTGTATTTTAAACTTTGTTTACTGGACATTTAGTAAATGTGTAATCATTTGCATATTTAACCATAACATTTCTGAAAACCTGCAATATGAAATTTAACCATCTTAATATAGCTAGTCCCTGTAGTGGTTTACACATTCGCCTTACAAGTGAAAGGTCCCTGGTTCTATTCCAGGTGAGGACACAAGTCCCCCTCACCACTGAGGGTTGCATCAGGAAGGGCATCTGGTGTAAAACCCCAGATACGGATTAATCTACTGTAGCGACCCTTGAGGAGAATACAAGGGAGCAGCCGAAGGTACATTAATATAGTTAGTGTTTTCAGTAAGTTTCATGTTGATATTTTTTAAGGCAAACTAGATTTTACCATAAAGCTATATGAAGTTTTACAATTTACATCTTTAAAGGCTGTTTACTTAAAATTAGTTTGCTTTTTCCACAATTGCGCTGGCTTTATCTGATGGTTGACGATCTGTTCTGATTTGTGACTTGATAAAAGGAGATTTCCAAAATCCCCTATGTGAAAACCTTTGACTCTAACATGTCAACAAAATAAAACAAAAGTCCAAGCTGAAGGGCCCTGCTGCATGCTGTGAGGCTGTCATTCAGAGCCACATGCAAAGGGCACCATGGTGCCATAGAGGCTCATTTTCAGTAACCATCACAGCTGTGCTCTTGTGGCACATTTTCAAGATTCAAGATTCAAAAGCTTTATTGATTTTTCAACCACAAATAGCTGACGCAGACCATAGTGAAATGAAATAGCGTTTCTCCAGGACCTGGTGCAACATATAAACATATGACGGAAAGGTATCAACAGAGCTAGGACTAGGGCTTTTTTTTTTTTTTCACAGTTTAAAATTTAAGTTTAAAAATTTAAAAAATAAATAATTAAAGTGCAACGTGTGCAACATGTACAATAGTTGCAAACAATGCAAAGAACACCCTTTTTTAGTGCAAAAGATTGAGGAGCCTGATGGCTTGAGGGAAGAAACTGTTGCTACCTGCAAGTTTATCAAGTCTCCTTGTAGGTTTTGATACAGTCTCAAAATGGTTAAAAATAAGGTTTCCTCATGTTCTGGTTTGCAGGACAGTGCAAAGTGACTCTGTGGGAGACACTGGTCCACAACTGCAGAAGAAGACAGAGACTCTAGTTTGATAAACTGAATCTTTATTTAAAAAAACCTTTAGTGCATAAAATAAGAACCATCTGATGAGTTTTAAGAAAAAAATTCTTCAAAGATAACAAATGAACCCTCACATTCTAATGCTCCAGACACTTCACTAGCCATATTGATTAAATGAACTGAATGTGCTGAAATGGGCCTCTGCAGACCTACTGTAGATGTTGCATTGAAAACCTTTATGATTTATTAATGATTTCTGAAATATTCGATTGATCATTAAATACTTCATTGTTTAACCTATTACTTACACACTCACTGGTTAATTCATTAGGTAAACTCTAATCAGCCAATCACATGGTAGCGACTCAGTGCATTTAGGCATGGAGACATAGTCGAGACGACCTGCCGAAGTTTAAACCGAGCATCAGAACAGGGAAGAAAGGTGATTTAAGCAATTTTGAACATGGCATCGTTGGGAACCATGAATGGTAAATGGTAAATGGCATGCACTTATATAGCGCTTTCATTCAAAGCGCTTTACAATTACACTCATTCACACACACATTCATATACCAATGGCGGCAGAGCTGCCATGCAAGGCGCTAACCAGGCCATCAGGAGCAACGTGGGGTTAAGTGTCTTGCCCAAGGACACATCGACACATGGGCCAGCAGAGTGGGAATCGAACCTGCAATCAACTGATCAGAGACCGACTGCTCTACCACTGCACCACGGTTTCTCTGAATGGACAATATGCTGAGCCTTGAAGCAGATGAGCTACGCCAGCAGAAGACCGCACTGAGTGCCACTTTTGTCAGCTAAGAACAGGAAGCTAAGTGAACTGGTACTTATATAGTACTTTTCTACTCCAACTGAGCACTCAAAGCGCTTTTTATTACCAACCTCATTCACCCATTCACACACACATTCACTCAGCGCTTTATTCCATGTCTTTAGGTGCATTTATCACGCACACATTCACACTCCGATGGATGCATCGGGAGCAATCTGGGGTTCAGTGTCTTGCCCAAGGAGAATTCGGCATGTAGACTGAAGAAGCCAGGGGTCAAACCGCCAGTCTCCCTGTGGAAGGATGACCCGTTCTACCTCCTGAGCCACAGCCGCATAAGCTAAGGATACTACTGCTGGTAGTGTAATGGTGTGAGAAATATTTTCTCAGCACACAGTGAGCGCGTTTTAAATTCCACAGCCTTGCTGAAAAATTTTTTCAGACCATGTCCATCCCTTTATGGCCTAGGTGTGCACATCTTCTGATGGCTGCTCCCAGCAGGATCCTGCACCATGTCACAAAGTTCAAATCATGTCAAGCTGGTTTCATCAGCATGACAATGAGTTCCACGTACTCAAATGGCCTTCACAGTCACCAGATCTCAATCCAACAGAGCACCTTTTGGATGTGGTGGAACGGCAGTGATGCATCTTAGATGTGGAGCTGACAAATCTGCAGCGACTGTGAGATGCAGTCAAGTCAGTATGAAGAAAATCTCTGAGGAATGTTTCCAGCACCTTGCCGAATCAATGCCATGAAGAATTTAGCAAGTTCTGAAGCCAAAATGGGGTGTAATCCATTCCAGGAAGGTGTAGGGATAGTGAGTGTATATCACATAAAAAACCCAAACTTTTCTTAAAAAAATAAGGACATTTTCAAGAGACTTGAAGATTTTGGGTATTTGTGCGTGTGTGAGTGTTTAAAAAATTAAAGTAAAAAGTAAAAAATTCATCCTTGCATTTGCCTATATTATAGTGCAATATATGCATTTGTATAAAAGGAATTATAAAAGTAAAAGTTTAATTTTGGTTAGAAAAATTGCACTTATCTATATATAAACTATCATAACATATACACAGCCGACATGTTTGTGTATTTGCTTAAAAAACTCCTATGAAAAGGACACACTTTGTGCTGTCAGCTCAGTTTAGCGCAAACTTCAGTGAGAAATGAGTCGTTTCTGAAAGATGAGGCTCCCAGCCAGCCTGATATTGATCTCTGGCAGTAAACTGTGTATGAAAAGGTCAAAGCACTGAGGCATCAGCAGCATCTGCAAAAGCACACAGAGGGAGACTCAGCAAAGAGCGAAACTGCCGAAAAGCCATCAGACGCTGCGAGTTGTCTTGTGAGGCAGCAGCCACTAGATGGACACGCTCAAACAGAGGGGCTGCATTGGAGAGGGTGCTGATCTGTGACATAAGCAGAATCACCCATTTTATCATTACATTTCAGGATCACCAAGTTGTATATTATCCATATGTTTCAAATAAAGTCATGTTTTGTTTAAAACTGAAACCGCACATTTACTCCTATGGTTCAAAACGCGTGATTTATTCTACACAAAGAGAAAACTTTGATTATAATCTGTGTCGGGGTCCGTGCAGTCGTGTATATACTCCGAGCATGATGACTAAGTTGATCTAAATGTCCTCTCCTTGTTTCTGCTTCCTCCTCTCCAGCAAAAACAGTTACATAACAACAAATGCACATTACTGTATGTGAGTGTCCAAGGGTAACCTCTGCGGGGGCTCACTCAGGGCTGTGTGTGTGCAAACTGACACTCTAATCCATCAGCAGCTAGTGTGCTCTGAGCCTTAAACAAACGAGCTGAGATATCTCTCTAGCCATCCCTCCCACCCCCTGCACCTCCAGGCTATCGGGGTCACGTCAAACGTACATCCACACTGTCATTAACTGGGTAATAACAGAGCGGACAAGTGGAAAAGAAAGGTCCAGGAGGAACGGAAAGCACCTACCAGGTCCATGCCAAGCAGGATGGAACATCACGCAGAGAGCTGTTTTATTAGAGTGAACAGCCTGTGAATGGTGAATGTACTTACATCATCCTCCTTGGTGCCACCCCAGAAGTTGGTCCCGCCTGCATAGCTAGGAATGTTCAAAACCGCGATCCCCTGAAGGCTGGGCAGGGGGATGTACTGACCGTCACACTGGGAAAACAAACACGCTTAGTTGGACCAGTAAGGAAAAAAGAGAGGAGAAGGCATGCTATATTTGTCTATGGGAGAAATTAAGTTTGGTTTCACCACCTTTGTGCTTCTGTTTTGAATTAGCTTTCTTAACAATTTCACAGAAAAACTAAACACACCAAAAACCTGACCTGCCTTTCTCTCTCCCTCTTAGTATTCCTCTTTCTTAATCTATCTGAGGTGAAAGTTGGTTCCACTAAAGATCTGCTTAGTTTGGACTGCAGCTGCACACCTGTTCTCAATTCCTCGTTAGATGAATACTTAAGTCAAGCTGTTCCCCCCACACTCCAAATGTTTAGTTACACCCAGAGTAGGATGTCTGGTCAAAGTCATGTTCATGTGTTTTTTTTTTTTGGGGGTGTCTTTGCTCATAACAAAGTTTTCTCTGTGCCTGTCAGCTACTGCTAAGAAACCCACCTGGAACACCTGTTGCCTTAGGCTGTCTGACCCACTCTCACCCACTACTCAGAACCTTGGATGTTCTGGATTCCTGCACTCTGAGAGAGAGAAGTGCTCTACTGGGAAAATATGGTACAATGAGGTCTTTAAGATAGGATGGGGCCTGATTGTTCAAGACTTTGTAAGCGAGAAGAAGGATTTTAAATTCAATTCTGGATTTAACAGGGAGCCGATGAAGAGAAGCTAATACAGGGGAAATATGATCTCTCTTTCTAGTCCCTGTCAGTTTTCTCACTACAGCATTTTGGATCAACTGAAGGCTTTTAGGGAGCTTTTAGAACAGCCAGATAGCAATAAATTACAATAATCAAGACTAGAAGTAATAAATGCATGAACTAGTTTTTCAGCGTCACTCTGAGACAGGATGTTTCTAATTTTGGTGATATTGTGGAGGTGATAAAAAGCAGTCCTACATATTTGTTTAATGTAAGCATTAAAAGACATATCCTGGTCAAAAATGACTCAAAGATTCCTCACAGTGTCACTGGAGGACAAAGTAATACAGTCCAGAGTTAGTATCTGGATAGTGTTTGTGAGGGTTTTATGGCCAAATATAATAACCTCAGTTTTATTTGAATTTTAAAGTAGAAGATTACTGGCCATCCAGGTCTTTATGTCTTCAAGACATGCCTGTAGTTTAACTACTTGATTTGTGTCATCTGGCTTCATGGATAAATATAGCTGGGTATCATCTGCATAGCAATGAAAATGTATGCAGTGTTTTCCAAAAATAATGCCTAAGGGAAGCATGTGTAACGTAAAGAGTATTGGTCCCAACACAGAACCCTGTGGGACTCCATGACTAACTTGTGTGAGGAAGACTCCTCGTTTACGTATACAAATTGGAATCTGTCAGATAAATAAGATTTAAACCAATGTAATGCATTCCCTTTAATACCAACAGATTATTCTAGTGGTTAACTGTATTGAATGCTGCACAGAGGTCTAGAAGAACAAGATGAGTCCACTGTCAGAAGCCATATGATGATTCGTAACCTTCACTTGTGCTGTGAATGCTGAATCCTGACTGTAACTCTTCAGATAAACCATTCCTCTGCAAGTGATCCCACAGCTGTTTTGCAACAACTCTTTCAAGAATTTTTGAAATGAAAGGAAGGTTGGAAATCGGTTTGTAATCAGCTAAGACAGCTGGGTCAAGCGACGACTTTTTAAGCAGTGGTTTAATTACAGCCAGGCAAGGTTTTGAGTTTTACCAGGGTCTAAAGATTTCCAGAGCTGTGTTTGCTAGATATAAGTCAGTGAAAAATTAGTGTGCAACACGTAGTCTGCATTTAAGAGTTTTTATTTCTCCAAAGCCTCAGATGCCCTCCAGTTTTTGTCTCACCTCAAGCTGGACTTTCTGCTCCAGGTTCTTGTAGGTTCTTTGCAGGAGCTCCTTTGTACCCAAAACACCGTACCACATCATGTTCTTGGTACGACTTCTGTGTAAGGAAGGTGCAGAGGCTGAGTTCAGCAGTGTGCAGGGATAGGGCTGTTGCATCCTGGCAAATGAAATATGGTGCTTTCATGGGGGAGGAAAAAAGTCTCACCTGCATTTCTCTGGGTGCTCCTCTCGCTTGTTGTTGAACTCCAGTGAGATCTTGGCATCCAGGCCGATACCAAAGTAGTTGTTCATGACACACTTCTCCATGTAGCCCTCTCTAGGTGGAGAACAAACCCACACACACAGAACAGGCAGTTAGATTGCACACGAATAACCGAAAAGACGAATGGCAACACTGTGACAAAAATGGAAAGAGGCCATTAAAAAAAAGAAATGGCTCTTACAATGAGTCGAGGTCAGGGTCGATGAAGGGTGTGGCACCGAAGGGGTCGATGTTAGCCAGCAGCATCTTGCTAATGATGGAGCTGCCAGCGATAGATGCAGCCAGACCTGCTCGCAAGCCTGCACACACACACACACCAGACGTGTCACACACTGCAGAGCCGCAATCTCTGACCGGCTGTGTCCCTGTTGCTACAGTGTGATGAGTCTGGTGTTCTTGCGCATTTACCTGGGCAGATGATGCGTGTGTTGAGCACAGGAAGGTTCTCCTTGCTGGTGGTGAAGGGGGTGATGGTGAAGGAGCCATAGGACTGCGTGCTGCGGCTCACTCTCCTCTCCGTCGGAGAGCAGGGACTCTTAGCAGCTGGACATGGAAAGAGAAAACTTACATTTAACACAACGGAGGGGATAAAACCACAAAATTCATTCCAGCTGCTGTCAGAAGACAGTTGTTACCACACGCAGAAGCAAAGTAGCTGTTTTCCACAAGAAACAGTTCAACTTCAGATTCAGAAAAACTGTAAAATTGTGGGTATCAAGTAATGCAACTGGGTGAATAAAAAGTTGAAGTTATACAGGTAAACATAATGACATTTTGGACCCAAGAGTCAAAGATACAGTGCTCATCCTGACTTCCACATAAAATAAGTGTGTTTGCATATTCTGCTGTCAGATTCATGAAATGTGATCATTTGCCAGTTTCGTTTCCTAACACTGATGCTCATTTCACCAAATTAAAGTCTTTCTAAATCAACAGGCTCACGCTCGCTGCCTGCAAACTGCATGCTGACACATCCTCTAGAGGTGGGAGTCACCAGAGATGCCATGATACCATATTACTGTGATTTCAAACATTTCATGATCTGCTGAGTATTGCAGTAACACAGTACTGTCCAAAAGTCTTGAGCCACCTTTCATTTCGTCATATGTTGCTAGGAAAATGGGAAACGGGTGAAATGATTTACTGAAACGATGATCCCACATGGGAGGATTGTTGCCACTGTCAGTCCAGTTCTTGTGTAATTTGGCATACCTCAGCCTTTTCTCCCTGTTTCCCTTTCTTAAGAATGGCTTCTTGATATCCACCCTTCCACTGAGACCATTGTCCAGTTTCCTCAAATGTTGTTCAGGACAGGCTGCTAGTAACAAAGGGCCCAAAGCTACAATTTAAAATGGGTTCTTTGCTCAGTTGACTGTTATGTGTAGACATAACACTGGCTATGCTTGAATGATTCATAGGTCAGGTGTTAAGTGGCTTAAACAAAGAAACAAATATTCCTCTGAGCATGGTCAAGTACAAGGACTGGACTGAAAAGGAGTGAAAAGGCAGACAATGTCCAAAGAAACACTTTGAAGGTCCTTCAGAAAGCTTGGAGAACCATTGCTCAAGAACACTTTTAAAAATGACAAGAAAGTCAAAATATAAAGAAAAGAAAGGTGGCTCCGGTACTGCATATTGCAATTTATCACCCTTTTTCAACCAGAACTTGGGTCCCCAAAGGTACAGTTTGCCAATATCTGTTTTATATAATAAAATAAAGTTCACAGTATGTAATTCTCACTGACTGACCAACACTGCAATTAAAACCAGTCAGACTATGTGTTTTATGCACATGAATAAACTGAGCTGTTTGTATTACAGTCTAATCCAACTGCAACGTGTGCATTTGCAAAGATGAGACAGCAGCTGACAGTCCACTGTGAGGTAATGAGCTCCTATAATCACAAATCCACAGCCTGTGATGTCTATGCGTCACAAATAAATCTAAACTTTTCTGAAGTACTTGAACTTTCGTTGACTTTATGTTTTGCGTCTCTGTAGAGCCTGGGTATGGCTGTGTCCATTACATTATACTATATATTGTGATACTATGCTGTATCAATTTTTCCCCACCCCTAACACACAATTTGGATGACGAGCCAACGAAAAATCACCAGAATCAGAATCCTTTGTTAATCACAGAGAGGGAAATTGCTTCTGTAATCATCGTGTGTAAATGTGATTAAATTCTGACCAATATGCTCAGAGGCATCACGAGTATCTCTGTAGACTAGTGGTTTACACATTCACCTTACAAGTGGGGACACAAGCTCCTCCCACCATGGAGGGTGGCAACAGGAAGGCCATCTGGTGTAAAACCTCTGCCAAATTATCAATATAGATCAATCTGCTGTAGAGACCCCCTTGGGAAAATATGAGGGAGCAGCTAAAGGTCCATTTTATATTAAGAGGAGTAGCGATTCTTGTGAAAACAAGTGCCCCAAAAAAACAACAAACATGACCTTTACCACAATTTGGGACCCGTTCGTTGATCGTTGTGTGTATGTTTCAGTAAAATCTGACCTAGACTCCAGGAGGAGTAGAGATTCTTGTGACTTGTAGATGGACAGATAGACAGACAACTCGCTATGGCATTCATTCATTGGCGCTTCAACGGGATGATTTAAGCTGAGGCACAACTTTACAGCATATATGTGCTCTTCTTTATATTTAATTTATTTCTCATTATTATTAATTTAAATTGATGAGTCTTTTTTGATTGATGTTGTTTTGGAAAAGTGTAAATAATGACAGAAATGGTTATTACTGTATCTGCATGTTCTGAGAGTAAGAAAACATTGATGAGTCACAGCTTACTGTGTGAAAGAGGTCCACTGTCTAACAGCAGAGAGTAACTATAAAGTAACGTGAGTATTTTGACATATAGTAAATTGATCACACTTTTACTTTGAAAGATTTGGACTTAGTTTCTTCATGCTGCCGCTGCACCCTAGATTTGACAGCAACTTTGCTCATGTTAACATTGTACGACTCCAAGACGGGCTGACATTTACTGAAAGCTATACTTGGACCAGGCCACAGGTAACAGTCTCTACTGCTCTACTTCCTCAGAGTGCTTCCAGGTCAGGAAGTACAAAGGAGACGGTAAAGAGGACACAAAGCAGAGGGTTTAAATGATACCTCCTTGTCTTCTAATGCTCGGAAAATGTGTGGAAGGAAGGAAGCAGCCCCATGATAAACAGGAAGAACTTCTGCCCTGAAGACAATAACACATCCTGCGGCCCATCCACAAGCACTCACAAAGAGGCACACTGGACATTTCACAGTAATTGGTGTGCACAAAGAGCCACACGCAGACTTCACTGTGGCCCTACCTACAGGTAAATTGATTTATTATTAAAGAATCTGCCACAGATTGAAAACTGGGAGATAAACAACTCAGCCTGGTGCAAGAGGTGGAATATCACAGGAGGAAAGAGTTCCTCCAAGCACTTTTAACACTAATCCCTGAGTTTATTTATGACAGGAAACTTGATTTGCGTCAGCAGCCTTATTTTTCCATTCGCTACGTCTCTGGTTTGCCGCGGTGCAGTGAGCGCATTACCCACAAGGTGGCAACATTTGAATCGTGTACAAAAATCTTCTCCAAGGCTTCTCAGGGCTTTTATATCCTTCTGGAGCGTGCCTAAATTATAGGGATAGCTCTGTTTCCTTCTCTCAGTAGAGAAAAGAGAGAGGAAATATGTATTTACACCAACCTCTGCTGAGTTATTTATTCAGTCCTCAACCACTCAATCAAAACAAGTGTCATCACTGAGAACATGTCAGCTGGAAGACTTGGAAAGCAATCGCAATTGCAATCAAGCAAGGCTGGGCAGGTTGAGTGTTTGAAATGAAAGCAGATGAAAGGTTTACCAACAGCTAAGAGACGTAGAGGGGGAGCAGGCCAGGCAGGTCAGAGATTTGAATCGGGGCGGACGAAGCAGCAGAAACACTTACATGACACTGCTTCTTGTTCCTTGGTGTCCTCGTCTTTCTCACTGTCCCTGTTCTCCTCTTCGCTATCCTTCCTGAACTCCAGAGGGGATGGAAGCTCAGGGTCTTCTGTATGGGCGTTCTGCTCATCAACCACTAGAAAGATCATATAACAGTGGGGAAAACACCTGTCAAAAACCAATCTATCCTTTTCATTCTTTTTCTTTCTATATGTTTGATTTCACGCATGTCGTGACATTTCCATTCCACTGACTTCTGGGTTTACAGCTCAGTGTGTGCGTACCTCTCTCTGCCTGTTCTATGATCTGCCGGACAGCTTTCTTCAGGCTGTTGGCCCTGAGCATCAGTTGCTCCCTGCTTTTGAACAGCTGGTGCGGCGAACCCCCACCTCCTCCTTTCTCCGTCTCCTCCTCCTCCAGTTTCTCCTTCAGCTCCGTCAGGCTCTCCTCGCTGGCTTCCTCCTCCTCCTCCTCTTCCTCCTCCTCCTGCTCCTCTTCTACAATAGGCGGAGTGGAGTGGGGAAGCGGAGGTAGAACCTGGCACTCTGCATTGAGGGTTTGGAGGAGGGAGTCCAGTTTTTCATTCAGAATGGCACACTGAAGGGCACAGGGGAGAAGAGACAGAAACAAACGACAGTCAGAGTGCTGCTGCAGCATTCAGAGGACAGCGAATTAGCAGAAATTTAATATATGGGGAGTTGCCTTTCAGCACAGGAGGTAATGGATGTTCACTGCATTGTTTTTGAGGCTTACTTTGAGAGACATAGTGTCACACTCCTCAGCATTCTCCGTGCTTTTCTCATACACCTTCCCCACTTTGGCAACAAAATCCTTCACCGTTTCACACAGAATCCTAAGAAACAGGGAGAAAACATTAGTGTTTTCTGATATGATGGAATGTAAAGTAGATATAAAACCTCTACACACTCCTGTTAAAACAACAGCTTATTCTGATGTAAAAAAAAAAATGAGACTATCATCAAAACTTTACAATCTGACTGAAAAAGAAACAAATCTGAAAAATGTACAGTAAGCTGGTTGCATACTGTAAGTGTGGACACCCTAAAATTCTACAAATTAAAAGAAGCTTCAACAGAATACTTTGATGAAGTACCTTATGTTTTAATTACAGTGTTCAGTCGTTTTGGGTACACACCTGCCATTGATTAAAGTGACTCCGATTAACCCCTAATAAAGTTTAGCTGCCCTTGTAGGATTTTCCTGACAGTGACTAAGTTCCATCCTACAGGAAAAGCCATGGTTCACAGAGCTGACAAAGCATCAAAGGGATCTTCTTATTCAAAGTATCAGTCAGGAGAAGGGTGTGAAAAAAATCCCACAGCATTTCATATACCATGGAACACAGTGAAGTGGGGAAAATATGGAACCAGAGTGACCTTACCAAGAACTGGACGTCCCTCCTAAATTGATAATTTGGCTCGACCCAGCCGTCTTAGCTAATTACAGACCAATTGCCAACCTTTTTTTCGTTTCAAAAATTCTTGAAAGAGTTGTTGCTGAACAACTGTGTGATCACTTGCAAAGGAATGGTTTATTTGAAGAGTTCCAGTCAGGATTTCGAGTTCATCATAGCACAGAAACCGCACTAGTGAAGGTTACTAATGATCTTCTTATAGCTTCTGACAGTGGACTCGTCTCTGTGCTTATTCTTCTAGACCTCAGTGCAGTATTCGATACAGTCGACCACAACATCTTACTACAGAGGCTAGAATACTCTGTTGGTATTAAAGGGAATGCGCTACGCTGGTTTGAATCTTATTTATCTGACAGATTCCAATTTGTGTATGTAAATGAGGAGTATTCCTCACACACAAAAGTTAGTCATGGAGTCCCACAGGGTTCTGTGCTGGGACCAATACTCATTATGTTATACATGCTTCCCTTAGGCAGAGTTATTAGAAAACACTGCATACGTTTTCACTGCTATGCAGA
>VUQH01084213.1:12871-23797 GCA_015106775.1 Etroplus canarensis
CCCTTTTCCTTTTTTTTTCTTTTTTTTTTTTTTCTTTTTTTTTTTTAAAAAGAGGTGCTTATTGTGCCACGCTAAAAAACAAGACTTTATTCTGAAGATCATTTGGGACAAAAAAATGCAAGGCCCCAGCTGAACAATATATGGAATGATTATTTGTTTTGATTTTAAATGAGAGGCTTTGTGTTTTTTTTGTTTGTTTGTTTTTTGTTTTGTTTTTTTGAGAAATCATAGACCCTGTTATTAGAGCTTTAGGCTGTGTTAAAACAAACACCAACTGTGATCCTACTCTGACTGTTGTTACACTGATAACCCTGTACATACAGCAGTGAAAAAGAAAGCTTTTCATGAGGCTCCATTTGTCCCTGTGAAAAACTAACTGCACTATTGCTGCTTCCATAAGATTTAAGACGATAAGTAACTGCCAGGTGCTGCCAAGCATATGACCTTGATTAACTGATCATCAGCCAGTGTGAACACTTTTATAAAAGCAGAAGTTTTGGCAGTTTGCTGGTGTAGACTGTCAGGTCAGATGTGTGTTAACACAGTATCGCATATCGTCCCAGGAGTCGACATTTCATCAAATTCATCCCAAGGTCGGACCGTCCGGTGCTCAGAGAAACTTAAAAAAATCCAGGAGCTACATCTCAGACTCTACAAGCCGCTGTTAGCATGTTAAATATTAAATTCATGTCAGTACGATTAGAAAAAAGACTGAACAAGTTTGGCTTGTTTGGAACGGTTGTCAAGAGAACGCCTCTTCTCTCTATAAAGAACATGGCAGCATTGTTTAGGTTTGTAAAGTTGCATCTGAGCAAACCACAAGGCTTCTGGAACAATGTCCTTTGAACAGACGAGACCAAAGTAGAGATGCCACAGGACCTGGGAACCTTGCAGCAGCTGAGAATACCATGAAGTCCTCTGTATACCAAAGTATTCTGGAGTCAAACTTGAGGTCATTTGTCTGACAGCTAAAGCTTGGCCAAAACTGGATCATGCAATAGGGCAATGATCCCAAGTGCATCAGCAAATTGAAAATGGAACGGCTGAAATAGAAAAGAATCAAGGTGTTGCAGCGACCCAGTCAAAGTCCATTTCAGCCTGACTGAAATGTTGTGGTGGGACCTTGAGGGAGCTGTGCGTAAATGAATGCCCGCAAAGCTCAATGAAGAGAAAGTAAAATTATATATTCATGTTACTGCTGTTACAGGTAGTTCTATACGCTAGATAATCATGGGCTCCGGCTAGTTTTTCGCAGGCCTGCCTATACTCCTGTGGAAACTTTATTTTTCACATGACTGCATGCTATGAATATTGATCAATATTGATCTTTTGTCCTGAATAAAAACTCCTTCTCCCCTTTCTTTTATTTTTTTATTTTTTTTTTTTAATAATGAGCCAATCCCTATTCCTATCCCAGGGCTTCAAAAACTGCAATTTTGTCAGATGCTGCTGGTGTTACAGAGATAAGTATTAAGTGTTATTAGCCATTACATTGGTCTTCCCTGGTTGTTTTGTGCCATTTTCACATGCTTTCTATTGGACAGATCTAGGCATTAAATAGTACCAGGTTACAGTTAGTAAAAGATTATGGTTTTATTAAAAATGCTGCGGAACCAGTGAAATATGATGTCAAGGGTTCATTTAAAAGCATGTGCAAATGCCGAGTTGTGGGCGCCAGAGCTGTCTCACCATTGATACCAAAGAACATGTCGTGCATATCAGACACAGCTGGCTTTGATAAGACAGTAGTATTTTTGGCGCCGTGACAATAAGAACAGGGTGAGCGTGCAATCTGTTTTCTTATTTTTGTACCCTTCCTCTTTGTTTATTCATAGCAAGGTCTGAAGGGGCATCCCTTTTGGATCAGTGCACTCAGTTTCCAGCTATCCCCTTGTTTTATTGTGTCAAGCTGGGATATTTGAGGAGACATCAAAGCGAGAGGTTTACCCTCACAAATCCCCCATGCATGCTGGTCTGGGCCTTGGCTAATATCATGCAAAATCCATGCTCTGCTGTCCCAAAAGATGTTGGACCAAGGATGAAGGGGTTGACTGATGAGAGGAAGTATATATTTGCTCTGTCAGTTGAATTTGTCAGCAGGGGGTCAGGCGAGTTAGGGGGTTGTTGGCTTATTTACTGAATCTAGCACACCCTGGGACAACTCACTGTAATTACCAGTAAACATCAGAGAGCTCAGCCCTTGCCAGTGCCTTCTTCGGGCCAAACTTGGCATTCATGAGCTTATAGGAATAAATAAAAACACTATAACCCTTAACAAAAATTCCCATACTTTCATCAACTTTTCATGATCTCATATAAAATGTATTCTATACACCACTCTGTTTTCAATCATTACCCCTGCTAAAGTTGCAAACTTGTCTGGATTTAAAAAGAAAAGAAAACAAAGCCGACTGCAATCATTTCCCCACCCTTCTTTATTCCAAATAATCAGCGGTTTAATGAATAAAGAAAGTAGAGACAAACCAGACGGATAATGTGCTTGTGAATCTTGGAATGAGAGAAAACTTTTCATCTTAAATAATGAATGCATACAAAGAAAAGCCTAGCTCTGTGATAACAGTCAACAATGACTCTCCAATTACCAGCATCCTTGGCTCATAACAATAGGACAATAACTAAAAGGGAACTGTCAGTGCTCTGGCATGATGGGATAATAATACCCAGGGCTCATCAGGAGGATATGCAAAAATCTGGAAGCACGATGGAATATTGTTTTCTATTGTCTCTCTTTCTCTCTCCCTTTCAGTCAGTCAACTTGAAACAAACAGGCTTCCCATGTGTGACTGTCAGATTGATTCATTAGTGCATTTGTGCACTTATCAGAGTAATTAATATTGAATCAGTGGCTAAGAGAGCTATGGATAAAGAAGCCTAATGAAATGCTATTGTAAGAAATGTTTACAATTTATATTGCATCATTCTTGTGAGTAAAGTGAGGTAACACTGCTCTAAAAAATTAAAAGGAACACTTTTTAATCAGAGTATAGCATCAAGTCTATTAAACTTGTGGGATATTGATCTGGTCAGTTAATTTGCAGAGGGGGTTGTTAATGAGTTTCAACTTCTTTGGTGTTAATGAAATCAACAACAGGAGAAGTAGAGGGGCAATTAGATGAGCCCAAAACAGGAATGGTTTTACATGTGGAGGCCACTGACATTTTCCCCTGCTCTTCTTTTACTGACTGGTTTTTCACAAGTTTTACATTTTGCTAGGGTCACTGTCACTACTGGCAGCATGAGGTGATACCTGGACTAGACAGAGTTTGCACAGGTAGTCCAACTCTTCCAGGAGGGCACACCAATAAGTGTCCTTGCCAGAAGGTTTGCTGTGTCTCCTAGCACAGTCTCAAGAGCATGGAGGAGATTACAGGAGGCAGTTCCTCTAGGAGAGCTGGACAGGGCTGTACAAGGTCCTTAACCCATCATTAAGACCCGTATGTGTTCCTCTGTGCAAGAAGGAACAGGATGAGCACTGCCAGGGCCCTACAAAATAACCTCCAGCAGGCCACTGGTGTTAGTCTCTCTGACCAAATAATCAGAAACAGACTTCATGAGGGTGGCCTGAGGGCCTGACATCCTCTAGTGGGTCCTGTGCTCACTGCCTGGGACGATGGAGCACAATTGGCATTTGCCACAGAATATCAGCACTGGCAGGTCTGCCACTGGCAACCGGTGCTTTTCACAGATGAGAGCAGGTTCACCCTGAGCACATGTGACAGATGTGACATGTAACATTGTTCAGCATGACCAGTTTGGTGGTGGGTCAGTGAAGGTCTAGGGAGGCATATCCATGGAGGGACACACAGACCTCTACAAGCTAGGCAACAGCACCCTGACTGCCATTAGGTATCGCGATGAAACCCTTGGACCCACTGTCAGAACACTGGTGCAGTGGGTCCTGGGTTCCTCCTGGTGCAGAACAATGCCAGGTCTCATGCGGTGAGAGTATGCAGGCAGTTCATGCAGGATGAAGGAACTGATTGCTCACCTGACCTAAATCCAATAGAGCACCTCTGGGACACTATGTTTTGGTCCATCGGACGCTGCCAGGTTGCACTTCACACTGTCCAGGAGCTCCGTGATGCCCCAGTCCAGATCTGGGAAGGGATCCACCAGGATACCATTCTTCATCTCATTAGGAGCATGCCCCGACATTTTCAGGCATTCATACAATGATGTGGAGGCCATACAAATTATTGAGCACCATTATGAGTTGCTGCAATGGCATTTTGGGAAAATGCACTAGCCTGCCGCATAATGTTTTCACTTGGATTTCTGGGGCGTCTTTGAATTCAGGTTTCTGTGGGGTGATCATTTTCATTTCCATCAAATGGTGTGACATTATTTTGTTCCTAACATGTCCATATCAGTATAGATAACCAGCATGATTTCTTTTTTCTCAATGAGATCTCATGTCTTTTCAAAATGTCTTTGTATTAAGAAGTTTTTGTTTCACTTTACTCAACAGTAGGTTGTTACTTTTAGCAAGAATAAACACACACTTTACACATAGCAGAAAATAGAAGACAGAAAATATTAGTGAGCTGGCTACAGAACAGCTAGATGAGAGCCAGATTATTCCTTCAGGAGCTTGTTGATGAAGAACAGGACTAATTTGTCACATCGCCAAATGAATGTTACCGTTGCTTATTAAATATGCAACTGCATGCTAACACTTTTTTATACCTTGACAAAGTGCTAAAATGACTTTTTTTCTGCTGCAAATATTAATTAGTGCAAGTTAATGAAAGAGCTTCTTTGTATATTTCGATGTAGTAATTCTGCATGGTGTTACGGTGTGATGTCCATATAGCACCAGTAATGTGAAAAGGGAAGTTTTCACAGAACTCTATGCAGTCATGTGAAAAATGAAATACTCTCCATAATTCAGTAGCTTATAGAACAACCAATAACTTGCAGTTATTGTTTTCTGTGTGACTTTATCAGTCTTTCATATTATTGTGGAGGACTTGTGGCCCGCTTCTTCTTTTCATTGCTTCAGTCAATTGAAGTTTGCAGGCATTTGTTTATGCAGAGATATCTCAAGGTCTCCCCACAGCATTTGAATCTGATTGAGGTCTGGACTTTGATGGGTCGTTGTTAGACAGTGATTCTTTTTCTTTCTTTCTTTTTTCTTTCAGCCATTCTGCTGTGGATTTGCTGCTGTGCTTGGGTTCATTGTCCTGTTGAATGACTCAGTTTTCAGACAGATGGCCTCACATTTGACTCCAGAATACTTTGGTATACAGATGAATTCACGGTTGTCTCAATGACTGTAGGGTGCCCAGGTCCTGTGGCTGCAAAACAGACCAAAAATCATCACCCTTCCATGTGCTTGACTGCTTTTAGTGCTGATATGCTTTGTTCGGTTTTCACCAAACATGGTGCTGTGCATTATGGTCAAACATCTCCACTTTGGTTTCGCCTGCCCAAAGGACATTTTTCCAGAAGTCTTGTGGTTTGTTCAGATGCAGCTTTCCAGACTTCAACAATGCCTCCAAGTACTTTTTTAAGAGTAGCTGTTTTCTCCTAGCAATGCTTCTAAACAAGCCATACATCCTCAGTCTTTTTCTAATCTGTCATGAAGTTTTATACTTGACATGTGAGCTAAGGAGTTTGCATGTTCATCCTGTGCTCGCATGGGTTCTCTTCAGCTTCGTCCCACAGTCCAAAGACATGCATAGTGGTTAGGTTAACTGGCAAATGTAGTTTGACAGCAGCTGCGAATGTGAGTGTGTCTGTGTCTCTGTGTTGCCCTGTGATGGACTGGCGGCCTGTCCGGAATTTACCCCACCTTTTCCCCACCTTACTTTATGCAGGCGGTATTACTGTCTCCATCAAGACATTAATGCAAATTTTATTTCACATTTCAGTCATTGCTTACACCCTGATTTTAACAAGGACAGATACATACTGAGATTAATTCCTTCAGTACTTAGTTCTAACTAGTGTCTACAAAGGAGTATTAGGGCCAATTAAAAAAAAAATAGAAGGACTTAACTTTTTTTTTGTATTTCAAGAATAAAGTCGAAATTTCAAGAATAAAGTTGAAATAGTATGTCGAAAAAAAAGTCGAAATAATATTTTGAGAAAAAAAGTCAAAATGTGGAGAATAAAGCTGTCATTTCTATTCACATTAGGTTTATGTGATCACTAACTGACAGAGTATCCTTGCATCTGTCTGTTAGCAGTTATTTCATTTTGCACAAATGTGGCCAACTCGTCCAAGTTTGTGTGGTTCTTTCTTCTGAACAGGCGTAATTTGCTGCACAATCTCTTCAGAGTCTTTATACTTATAACCACACTGTGTTTGTGTGCTAAAAGAGAAATTATTTCCCTATTACTAAAACCAACTCTCAAGTATGATTTTACTAACTCATCTACACCATGCATGTTAGAGGCTCCAGCAGCTGTGCACTAGGCTTCACGAGAAATGACAGCTTTATTCTCCACTTTATTTTTCACTTCTCAAAATAGTATTTCAACTTTTTTCTCAAAATGTAAAAAAAAGAGTCCTTCTACTTTTTTATTATTAAAATGGCCCTAATCCTCTTTTGTAAGTGTCTGTATGTTCTGTTCTTTCAAATTATTAGTTGTTTTTACATTTATAAAGCTGTTCTGTCGGTGAGACTTTCCAAAAAAAAAATCACAGAGATATCAACTTGGTAAATACTTTTCGCTTGCTGACATCCAACTGAAGTTATTTTTCTCCACACAACACATTGTATTTAATTCCATCTGCTGTAAACATGCACCACCACTTCCTGTGTTGCAACAAGAGAAATGATTTTCACAACGTTCATATCATTTGTTGGAAACAGTTACAGTGTCGTGGGTGTTGTTATTGTCGTTGTGTTAAATTGTGACTGAATGTTTAAGTCTGCTTCTTTCCTCTCAGCTTTGACCTGCCAGCAGGTGTCAAATCTTGTGATGGGTTCAGAGATGTCCTTTACTCAACCTGCCCAGGCTGAATAGTTAGTCCCTGGAGGCTGGCTCTTCTCCAGATCCTCCAAGTACCTGGCACAGCCTTTACTAAAGCAGGGGACCTTCAGCAAAGTCAAAAAATGTTTGAGAATGCAGGACAAGAGGGCTGTAGCAATCAGTCAAGAAGGAGGGCTAGCTTCAAGATCATGCAGGCAAAACAAGTGGTTGAAAATCAGTTTCTTTTGGCATTTCTATTGGCTTGTATAAGATTTTTTCAATTAGTGGTACATTTCTAGAGCATATAACTACATACTACACTCAGTTGCAGCATGTGTCATTTCATACCTTCAATTTTAAAGAACTGACTTTAAGTTTGTTTTAATATTTAATGTTTAGAGGCATGGAAGCTGTTTGTCTCTTGCTTTTCTTCTCTCCACTCTCTACGCCACATGTAGGTCTCCAGTAATGTCAGTGGGCCAGACAATCATGTGAAAGATGACATCTTCTTTCCTCACATTCTATGTGTCAAAGCCCACCATGTGGAGCTCATGACTGCTCACACTGAGTGTAAACACCAAGCCCTGGGTTGCTTTTATCCAGTGACAGTTCCAATAAAATGTTTTCAAACAAGATAACACTAAGATGTTTTGTCAGGGTCAAACAGGACAAGAGGGGTGTAAGGCAGTGTTAATACGTGCAGTTTTTCAAAGCTGAACTTGTGCTGCTGCCTTTAATGGTTGATTTAGGGTAATTCATACATCACTGCTGTTCTAATGGACATTATCCCAGCAAACATGGTTGAAGCATTGTCATCAAAACTGGTTGCAGTACTACTGCAAAAGCTGAACTGTAGACTGTCAGATGTTGTTGTTTCAACATAGAAAAGAGGTTGGGTCAGACTGCCTCTTACAGCGTAAGAAATGTAGATTACATTACTGCAACGAAGGAATGAAATGCACCCTTATTTGATTTTTTTTTTTTTTTAAATGACGATAACTAATCTGGTTAGTCTATACTTATACAAACTACTCTTACTTTAGCCTGTCTTTTGTCTCATTTGTTGCATCGTGAAGTTAATGCGACAGACTGTTAGAGTCACTGTCTCTTTATCCCTGATCTCAAAAGTTGATTCTGTTCATCTGGACGTAAGGTTTTCCGTGGGAGAAACGTTTCATCACTCATCCAAGTGACTTCTTCAGTCTCAACTGACTGCAGGTTTCCCCAACCTTATAAACAGTACATTTGCATAATGACTGAAACTATCACCACTGAGTGAACCTATCACCAGATTCTGTTCATCGCCAGATGAACAGAATCAACTTTTGAGGCTTTACGTACCTGGATGATTGAGCATGTATCAAGACGTTTATCCCTGATGTTGGCATTATGAGCCTAGGGATGCTGCATTTTTAAGTGAGAAATGAAATGGCTCAGTGGGATCGAACATGGAGATTGTAAGTTTGTGTCTCTTCCCAGGAGTGTGCCTTTTCTTTTTGACCACTGAGACTGCGCTCATGGTTGTGAACTGGAGACCTTTCACTTCTGAGACTTTTTTTTAAACATTATTTAAGAAAAAAAAAAGATTTATAGCAGTTTTAAAACAATACTTGCATGTCCATGTGGATACTGAAGTAAGTTCTGCTGTTAATATAGCGATGGTGTTACCGGAGCCAGCCCTAGGGGAATCTGGGTGGTAGCAAGTAGCACAAAGCTAGCGATAGACTGTGTTGCCTAAAGTTGTGGTGTAGCCATGGCTGTGGATGAGATGAGAGACGACGTTAGCCAGGCTATAGCTCGTTTATTTTTTTACCATTCACTCATCACAATTTCACAATACACACTAATTCAGAAAACAATAACTGCAACTAAGTAATCTTTTACAATAAACACGAAATAATAGGAAAATTACTCAAAAATAACAATAAATAAACTAAAACCACAATAAACAAATAACTTACTCATAAAGTGCAAATAAAGTACATATAGTGCAAAATAATAAATATGTTACAACACCCAGTAATAACATATTACCAAAATAATATAAACATACACAAACAAATTCACTCTCTACCATACTCCAACTCCGCATCATCACAATAGCACCAAACCTACTCGCCAGTGCTATCCACACTCATCTCTTCTATAGTTTCTCTCCTTCCACTCTCCACACACACACACACACACAAGCAGGTTGGCTACATGAACAGGCATACACCTCTGAATGGCAGTAAAACAGTGAACCACATGAACATGCAGTGATGGTGACCAGCTTCAAACCGTAACTGCTCTTAACACAGTCTTTGCATGACTAATTAGCGAAACATATCCCAGAGCACTACAGATGCACACTCTGGAAAACACAGGTTCACTTTAAGACCAAATCCAAGTCCAGAAAATAACTTTTAAAAAGTCCTACCTGTGGATGAGACGAGAGACAACGTTAGCCAGGCTATAGCTCGTTTATTTTTGAAGCTCCGCCTGTGCCTTGTCCCTGTGCAAGCCACAGTAGCACTGCAGCACCATCTACTGGTGTGGATGTACATAATGTCCATGACTAGTTGAAAACACGTTAGTTAACACAAAAAATAGCCTTTTCAGTGCAAAACATAAAATGTAGCGTTTTTCAACCTACTACAATGTTCTCTGTAAAATTGCTCTCCCATGACATAAGACAGTGGGGCAGCTGTGGACTGGTCATCCTCTAAAGCCACAAACCCTGTCCGGCAGAGGCATCCTTCCCCTCATGCTGAGTGGAGCGGTCTCACCTGTGTCATACTTTTTTTTTCTCCACGATTTTACTTCCAATCTACCTACAGCAGCAGCCTGGCTTTCACCAATTGCAACCGGGCTAGCAAACTACTTTGAAGAGTTACTCAACCCACACACAAACACCTTCATGGGATTAGTGCATCCTCCATTAGGCCAGGAGCTAAGATGGCTGATGGTGTGGATGTGGGCCACAGCATAAACAGGGCAAATGTGAATGCAATATAAACCTCTTGTTTAAACCTCTTGAATTAAGTCTGTAAGTCTGCTCTTCAACTGCATCCACTCTGGTGGTGTGTTCACAAAAAAATGTGCCATCATCTAAATACCTATGGACCTAAGTGCATGAAGACAACAGCTGCAGCACTGCTAACACTTTTCACATTAACCCTGATTGGAGGAGCAGCCTGGCTGAGCACCACTATTACACCAAGTTTGCATTTGGTTATTTCTTGCAGAAAACCCTGTATGAGTAAATAAAACAGACTTTTGATTTCATGTCAGGCACCAAGTCACCTGTGTTTTCTCCATTCGAACACTGCAATGTGCATACTTGAATGATTTTTTTTTTTCTTCAATAACTTGCAGGATTTACTAAAGCATTTTTGACAGAAAGCATGCTTCTCTCATTGCCCAGTCATTGGAAAAAAAAATCTGTTTGTTTTCCTGAACCAAAAATAGGAAGTCTAAACAAGTGTTACCGGGTAATAATGGGTAGCTGCGTGTGATCAGAAATTGGCCCGGGGTCTGTATTTCCATTACATGCCACAACAATTTAGCAAATCTGCACCAAATTCCGGCCGGATCAAAGACACAGAAATGGTTTTTCAACAGCTCGGTGACATTTCAGGTGGTGATGTGGGTCTGATAGTGACCTGAGGTTTTTGAGTGGTGTCATGATCTAGGGGTGTAAAGGGTAAGCATGCTAACTTTTAACATATGAGTGTTAGGTAATTAAGAAGACATTAAAGCCTTCCTGTTGTAAATTAAAAAAAAAAAAAGATTAAACTATTTTGAACCTAAAAGTCAGCCATCACATTCCAGCCGTCATTTTCTGATAAAGGCTGTTATTATGAAACAGACGCAGGGTACTTAGTCACATTGTTGGTCATTAGTGGGATGGAGTCACACAGTACTAAGATATGTGTGTGTGTGTGTGTGTGTGTGTGTGTGTGTGTGTGTGTTGTCCTATATCAAACACTGTAGATCTTTCAG
>VUQH01084214.1:4348-17025 GCA_015106775.1 Etroplus canarensis
AGCCCATGTCGGACTCATTTGACAGTGGATAATGTCACACTCTTACCAGCTTCAGCCATCATCTTCACATGGTCTTTGGTTCTGGGGTTGATTTGCACGTTTCGGACCAAAATACCTTTATCTCCTTCCTGAGTGTTGATGGCAGGACATTCCCATGTTATTGTTGAATGTGTCGCCTTCAAGCATCTGGAAATTGTACCCAAGGATGAACCAGACTTGTGGAGCTCCACAATTCTCTTCCTGATATCTTGACTGATTTCTTTTGATTTTCCCATAATGTCAAATGAGGAAGTAGTTGAGCGTGGCCTCCAATTAACTCAAATGTTGTCAGTTAACCTATCAGAAGCTTCCTTAACCATGTCCTCATCATCTTGGCTTTCCCACATTGTTTAAAGGCATAGTAATCTTTGTGTATGTAAACTTCTGACTTTGAAGAAATTAATAAAAATCTCTCTGAAATATTCTCTCTCTCATTATTGCATTATTTATCTAATAGAAATAATTTTGGCAATCCTAACTGACCTAAAGCAAGACAAGTTCAGTCTGATTTAAATTCAGACACTGAGAAAAACAGGTTTATGTGTCTCTATCTATCTATCTATCTATCTATCTATCTATCTATCTATATATCTATATATATATATATATATACACATATATATAGAGAGAAAGAGAGAGCCAATAGTCTCAGGGCTGCCTGTCTACCTTGCTGCCACACAGAAACTTGAAACTTCTTCAAAGGTGAAGTGAACCCTCCCTCTTGGCCTCCCTCTACCTACGCACATAGACCTTAGGCTAGTACCACTGTTACCTCCTTGACAAAGTGAGACTGTCACTTGGTGTCACAAGAATTACTGAACAAAAGGGTTTGTTCATACAGCAAACCTGGAAAAAAGTTTTCACATATTGGTTAACCCATTTTATGTTATACACAGATTTAATAAATACAATCTGCCACAAATAATTCAGTGCATGGGAATTTTCTCAAACCTTTTGCTAATCTTTTAAAAGGTAGTAAGGAAAACTAATGTGTATCCATGATGTGTGTGTAAAAAGTTCAGCAAGGCAAATGTAGAAGAAAGACATTGTTAGCAACTGATAACTAATATCCATGTTTATGGACTATATCGACTCACGTGCTGACACTACAGCACTGTTTATCTTTTCACTGACATTTTGCTAACAAAAGGTAGATTCAAAAAGCATAGAGTCATAGGCATTTGGAGTTTTGGACATCTGCACATTTAAATGCATCTTAGACTGAACAGAGGTGTTCTGTACATTTAGATGATAAAGTTTAACCTACTCATGATTTGCTGAAATAAGACACATATGCACATCTTCAGAGTTAAAAAAGAGGACAGTAAAATGTAAATGACAGCAATTATTTCAATAAAATAACACAGTATGATATTTTAAAATGAATACATATATTTTGGTTACCCTTTTGACTTCCTACATCTGAATTGATTTTATTTTGCTGTGTTATTTATATCATGTTTTAAATTATACCTTTTGTATTTCCACATTGTGTGAAACAAATAAAAGAATATCAAAAGAACATTTGAAGCCACCGCATGGAACACAGGCTTTGACTGGTATGGGCTCTTTTGGGAATGCAGTTGGACAGAAATGTAACCACATCAACTTTGTGCCAACAACAACACCATAAAAACAGATCATCTCCTTTGATAAATGATCTGTCAATTACAGGAAATATTTCTTCCCCTCTTGGTTGGTCTTCCTTCCTCTCCATTCGTGCCAGTTCTTTGATGTCAATTTGACAAGTAGGATTACACCAAAAGACACTTCCCACGGCTCATCCTAATGAAACAGTCTTCTTGAAGCGGAAACTGAATCTATATTTGGTGTCTTAAATAGTTATGTGGTATATTAGCTCCACTTATTACATAGGATGAGAGGCTGTCAGAAAGGTAGAGAGAGAGAGAGAGAGAGAGAGAGAGAGAGAGAGAATTAGTGGTAACAGTGTCCTGTTATTATAGTTTCTCGTAATAGAGCTAATCCAACTGGAGCTATAGCGGCTGTTGTAATATATATCCCGGATTAAAAGACATGCCGAGGCTAATTGATCTCTAGTATCCATAGCAACATAGTCCTATAGTTACATTAGAGCGCATGCAGCTGCTTGCCTGTCACTCAACACATACACAGCAACTGTGTATATGTGTAACTGTTTGATGAACATCTTCTAAAACCACTTTTCACTAGTCTCCCATTATGTTATGGTTACAATCATGTTTCCAAATTAAAATTAATGGTAACTGGAAAAACAACTTAGCTGAGAAGAATCCTGATTTCTAGGAGACAGGATGAGGCAGTAATGTTGAGTGATGTGTTGAGTTACAGTTTAACCCAGAGGTGTTGGATGGGGCTCAGGTCAGTGTCTTCTTCATCTTACTCAGAAGACCCGTGGACAAGCTTACACTGGAAAATCAAAGAGAGCACTCAAATGACCAACTCAAAAACACAAAATAGCCATTTGTTCCGTGAAAATGGAGTATGCCACAGCCAAACACTACCATAAGGCCAGACATTACCTGCTGCCCTTGAACCCCTTGAACTTTTCCACATTTTGTCACATTACAACCATAAATGTAAATGTATTTTATTGGGATACCCCTAAATAAAATCCAATGCAACCAACTGCCTTCAGAAGTCACCTAAACAGTGAACAGAGTCCACCCGCATGTAATATATTCTCAGTATAAAAACAGTTGCTCTGTGAAGGCCTCAATGGTTTGATAGTGAACATGAATGAACTAACAGCATAATGAAGCCCAAGGAACACACCAGGCAGGTCAGGGATAAAGTTGTAGAGAAGTTTAAAGCAGGGTTAGTTCATAAAAAAATATCCCAAGCTTTGAACATCTCAGAGCACTGTTCAATCTATTATCCATAAATGGAAAGAGTATGGAACAACTGCAAACCTACCAAAACATGACCGTCCACCTAAACTGACAGGCCAGGCAAGGAGAGCATTAAGTTGCCAAGAGGCCCATGGTAACTCTGGAAGAGCTGCAGAAATCCACAGCTCAGGTGGGAGAATCTGCCCACACTACAACTATTAGTTGTGCATTCCACAAATCTGGCCTTGATGCAAGAGTGAAAAGAAGAAGGCAATGGTTGAAATAAAGCCATAAAAAAATCCTGTTTGCAGTTTGCCACAAGCCATGTGGGGGACACAGCAAACATGTGGAAGAAAGTGCTCTGGACAGATGAAACCAAAACTGAACTTTTTGGCCTAAATGCAAAACGCTGTGACAGGCAGAAAACTAGCATTGCACGTCACCCTGATCACACCATCCCCAATGTGAAACATGGTGGTGGTAGCATCATGCTCTAAGGGTGCTTCTCATTAGGAGGGAAAGGTAGGTTGTCAGAGTTGAATGGAAGATGGATGGAGTCAAATACATAGCAATCTTGAAAGAAAACCTGTTAGAGTCTGCAAAAGACTAGGGACTGGGTCAGAGGTTCCCCTTCCAGCAGGACAATGACCCGAAACTACAGGGCTACAATGGGATGGGTTAGATCAAAGAATATTCATGTGTTAGAATGGTCCAGTCAAAGTCCAGTCCGAAATCCAAGTGAGACTCTTTGGCATGACTTGAAAATTGCTGTTCACAGATACTCTCCATCCAGTGTGACTGAACTTGAGCTGTTTGGCAAAGACAAATGGGCAAAAATTTCAGTCTCTAGTTGTGCAAAGCTGGAAGAGACATACCACAAAAGATTTACTTGTAATTGCAGTGAAAGGTGGCTCTAGAAAGTCACCTCTCCCTGCAGACATTTTTTTTGTTTTTTTCTTGAATACGACTTGTTTTGTTTTTTAGAAGTATTAACAAGTTTCATGAGGACACAGCCTCGAAGGGCAGATGGGTGGTTTTTGCTCCTCGTATACAAACACTTTTTTTTGCTTTTATCTTAGGCATTAGCCTGGTTCAGATCATACCTGAAACCAAAAATACACATATATTATAGTGTGGGCCAAAAACTTCAGAATGTAAGTAAGAAATAGTTAACTCTACCTAGCGATCTTTCACTGGCTTTCTCTACCCTTTATGATCTAAGTTGCTTTGCCTCAGGGGAAACACAATCATCAGTCAGTGGATCCACCCATGCAGCCTTCCATCGTGCCCAGGGGCCCCACGGGCCATTCCTAACCCCAGAACACTGCACCCTCCCCGGTATGAAACCTGGCCACACGCCCCCTCTCCCCTCCCTGGAGCCTCCAAGGAGCTGCTGGCTTCGACTCGTCTTACAGGGCGTCAATTCAGCCTGAAATCAAACCCTGGTGAGAGAACACGGGCCTGGACAGCCAGACAGATAGATGGATATACAGACAGGCAGGTGGATACGTGAGGAGTAGATGCACAGATGCATCCAGGCCAGGTTGAGAGAACAAGAAGACATCCACAGGGACAAGTGGGCATGAATACAGGATGGAAGTGTGTATTTTCATGTGGGAGGTGGGGATGATACATTTGCAGCTCTTCTGAACTTTATCAAGTCCTACTGTATCTAGCATCTGACCAAACCATGAAATCTGTTATGAAATAAAGCTGTGGGAAGGGGAGAGAGTGGAATTGGAGACTTCTCTGTTTAGCAGCTGTTGTTTCTAGAAAGACACACATGCACACACATCAACATGTACACACGCAAGAGCAATTCCATGGAAAAGTGCCGCCTACTGTAAACTTCTCCAGAACAGCACATATGGGAGACAGGAAAAGAGTGAGTTCGTTTACACAAACACACACACAAACACACAGACACACATAAAATGTAAGCCCATAGCAAACTGAATTAAAACAAACAAGCAAACAAAAAAGCTGGTACACCCTAACAAATTTGCTCATTTTATAATATATATCATCTATGACAGATGTGCCTGGGGGAAGAAATTTAGTCACTGTTGTGTACATGTACTGTAGTATCATATTTTTTTCTATGCTGTAATGTGGATCTGTCTTAATAGCTCAAAAATAGTTGCCATTTCCTCTCTGAAGATTTTCTTAAGAAACGAAGTATGATGCCATGATGATGACTACTAGAATATATATATATGTTTGTGCGTGTGTCTGTGCATGTGTGTGTGTGCGTGTGTGTAAAACCATTAGGGTTGGCTGCACCTTTACTATAGGTTCTACAGATCATAACTAACCTCTGTGGAGTTAGTTTGGGTCCAACCCAGTATGTCATAATTTTAATTTCAGTGGTCAGCGTGGCCTCCTGGATGGTATAGTATGCCTTATTTCATTGCAGTATACACTTCTTTGAAGTATATGCAACATTACACAACATTGCAGCTTCATTTCTAATGTCTCTGGCTCCAGAGTGCTTTAACAAATCCCATGCTAATTCACATTAGTGAATTTGACATGTAAGTTCACTTACCTACACCTTCACTATTTATCTGACCCTCAACTGCACAGAGGCATCACTGCAATTAAAGAACTGGCTCCTGTAGGTTTCCTGCTTTGGCTATTATAAAGCAGATGATTGAGAAAAGGGGGTGTTATTTTGTTCTCCCATTGATTTTTATTCAGGACTGCATAATTGCTATGTCTCTCTTATAATGTCTCTTACTGTATAAGGTCTCTGACAGTGTCATGAAATAAAAAAAGGACTTGTTGAGAAGTGAATTGTTGGGAAGTCTTAGAACACTACAACCTTTCTAAAACAAATTACAATGATCAATATACCCTGCTGGCTGAGCTTCATCAGTGTTTGGTAAAATCAAGTAAAAAGAACTTCAAATTTAGGGTGTGACAACTCCACCTATATATTAACTTTACTACATTTGATACAATTATTACAACCAGCGTGGGAGTGGAAATTTTATTAGTAAAATCAGTCATCAGCTTATGTACTTCATCTCAAGATAGTCTCCTTTGGAGGATCGAAACACTTATAACTGGCCTGAAAAACTTTTAACTCCTGGTTGTGAATTTATTTTTAAATCCCAGAATATATCTTTAGGTGTTCTTCGTGTACATGTGCCTTTCTTTTTCTTCTGCTCTGTACTACTATATCCTTCTCTTCTCTTCCCTTCTCTCCATTTCAAGCACCCATCCAAAAGTTAACATGGAGGGAAATAAACTTTGAAGCTTTGCAACCTCCAGGCATGAAAGAAAGACAGCAAGAAATGCAAGCAGATGAAGAAGGAGTGAGGAAGAGGCTGACTTGTTACTGAATGTTTCCATCCAACTATCATGCGAATTTTACGCAAACTTTTGAAAAGTCCCAGAAAGTAAAATGTGAATTAGGCATGCTTCCATCAGTGGAAGTTGGAGTTGATGAGAATAAATTGGTTTGATGGAAGATAGAGGACAGAAAACAGATTTGACAAAGATGGAGTTGTTTTTTTTCTTTTACTAACTCAAGCACTAAACAACTTGTCTGTCTCTCCATCTGTCTACATAGCTCGAGCTGAAATCTTCCAGCTCTGGCTGCAGTATTGGGTTTCCTGACATTAGTAGCCCCTGTGGCGGCTCTGAGGCTGCTGCTCTTTGAAGCTTCAGTGGTGCTGCTCCGGCTCATTTGGTAACAGGTTGGGAATGGGCCGCTGGCGAAAAATGAGACCCCTGTCGCCTTGGAAACAGGGCCCCCACCCACCTTCACAACGTGGTTTGGAGTGAACGTACAGTGACATTTAGCCGGTTTCTCAGGGCTGAGGGAATGACACATGTAGGGTTAACAGGTGAATGCACAGTAAACTCTCATTCTCTACTCTGAATCTTTCTACTGATATCAGGGTGGTTACTGAAGCCCAAAAGTCTACAGTGTGGGTCGTGTTTATGTGCAAAAGCAAATCCAGTCTCGAATTATCGATCTCAGCACTGACTAACTGATACAATATATCAATTTAAAGTAAATAGAAGATTTTACTGCACAGAACAGAGAGAAGAAACTGCAGCTCCTCCTTCTATGTTAAATATTATTCTGTTACTCTCCTCTTAAGCAGAATCAAGCCATTAAGTCCACTGGAATCAGAACCAGTATTTTCCAGGGTTTGGTCTGGGGTGGTTGGTTTCGATGTAATGGGTTTGTGTTCACTGTGATACCTGGTCATTACTTTCACGGCAGGGGCTAAATGTTACACAGTTAACTTAATAGAATTTTTTTCAGCAGTATGTATCCTTTTACTGTAGCATTCCTGCTACACAAAGCAATCAAAATAAATGTATTATTATTATTAATATTATTATTATTATTATTATTGTTATGAATCATGAATAAAAACTGTGGAAGTACCTGCTTAACATTTAGTTTACTGATGACATTGTTAATCTATAAGTAATCATCATCCATTCTTCCAGGTTCATTATTACGTTTAACTTATTATAAATTATTTAATTACAAATTCTGTTTTCTGTGTTCTATCAAATAATATAAAATTAATACAAAAATTTTTCTTTGCTAAATTTTCCTAATTTCTATTAACAGAAACACAGGACATTCACAGGGCTGTTTCTCATAGGAAATCAACAATTTATATGTGTATTTGGGGAAAAGCTGTGAAAATTAAAACATTGGGCATTACTCATATTGTCAAGATTCTAATTCACAGACCAAACCACTTAATGTAAAAATGTCACTGTACTATGCCGACTTCTTTATCTAATTAATTAATTAATTATAGCTGATATAGAGCTACCTTTCCTGCACTTCCATACATGCCTATAGAAGTAGCCGCTAAAGTACTTTGAACTCCAGTGTTTGGTGCTCTAGGACTTTGTCCTTCAGCGCTTTAGATGAAATTATGTTCTTCTGCACTTTGCGCAGTTAATCATAGTTATAACTAATTATCAGTTAGCTGTGTCACTCAGATGCGTAAAACTATAAGCAGGTCGTGGGCATAATCAGTAACAACTTTTTTATTGCAAACATCTTTTCCTTGCAGTAATCAAGATGAGAGCAACCAGATGCATTTTAAGTAGTTTACATTTCACTCTATATATGCTCTCACTGTCTCTCTCCCTCTTTATGTATCTCTCCTTCTCGTCCTACTCACTTTTTCACTTGTTTTACCTCATCCTTGTGCATCTCCAGAGTCTCTCGTGCCTCTCTCCCTCTCTGTGCTGCTGATTAAGAACACAACCTGTTGTTGTTGCCACTCTGTCTTGATTACCTGCTGCTATTTTTTTTCATCCCTTCATTTCATTCCACCTCATCTCCATCTCTTTTTGGCCTAGCTGCTCGCTCAACCACACAGTGCCTGTATGTATGCGTGCGTGCGTGCATATGCATACCTGTGTGTGTGGCGTTGCATGGTGGCCTAACGAGTTTGATAGCTGTCACCTGATCCTGGTGATGAGGGCTGCTGTAGTAGCGAGAGGAGCGGGAGCGAGAGGAGAGTTAGGTTTCTCCGCTGTAATTAGTTTTCCCAGCCTCTAATTATACCAGACGGAATTACAAGCCTGATTGACTGTCATTTAAGCATTTTAATTCATGGAATTACCCTTTTTCTCTTTAAAAAAGAGGGAGAGTTGTTGTTTTGACAGGCGGGCGTGTTGGGATGGAATTGGCAGAGTGCAGACCATACCCATGCATACTGGCAGTTTTGACAGCGGTAAACACACTTTGTCACAGTACAACAAAGAAACATACTGTATTACAGTGAGTTAAAATGAACTGGTAAACATAGTGATTCAACAAGAGTAGATCCACAACAGTCCGGAGCCTAATTTATGATAGATTTTCTTTCACACAATAATCTTAGAAGACAAAATTAGTCCAAAATAACTAACTTACTTGGTCTCACTCTCCTCTCGTCTCTTCTTAACCCTGGAAGCTGTGTTGCTTTAACCCTCATCTTTAATTCATCCCAACTACGCAGCCTGCACTCAGAGCAGATTAGAGAATCCAGGAGGCGAGACAGAGAGTCAATTTGGTTTCTCTTCTGTTTCTAATCTTGTTTTTCCTCGTTCCTCATTCAACATGAGAGGTTTCAATAAGCCTCTTGTACTTCTTCCCTATATTGTATTATTGATACCCAACTGAAAGCATTGTACTGCACTTAAAATGATTAGACCACCTGAATTTGTTAGAGTATTTTCTCTGTCTTTAGCTTCTATATCACATTTCATCCAACTGTTGCTCATAATCAGGTCATTTTGGCTCATCCATAAAATAAGTTCTGGATCTTGATTATTTTATGCTGTATGTGTCTTACTATGTGTTTCAACAGGTTGTATAGACTGTATGTGAAAAGATGGAAATAACCATCATAACATCACCCACTGGTTTCTGGACTTAGCTTCATGTTGATTTTCAGCTCATTTGGCTGAAATACCAATGAGCTTAGGCCATGGCAAGTTGTCTGTTGTCTGTCCATCTGTTTGTCCATCCACAGTTCACAAGAATCACTAACCCTCCTACAGTCTTCTTCTTCTTTCGTTTGCTCCCATTATGGGTCGCCACAGTGGATCATCTGCATTCATTTCATTCTATCCTTTGCATCTTCTTCTGTCACACCAGCCCTCTGCGTGCCCTCCTTCACTACATACATGAACCTTCCCTGTGGCCTTCCTCTTCTCCTCGTGCCTGGTTGCTCCATCTTCAACATCCTTTGTCCAATATATCCACTATCCCTCCTCTGCATATGTCCAAACCATCTCAACCTTACCTCTCTGACTTTGTCTCCAAACCACTCAAGCTGAGACAGACTACCCCTCTTACAATAGTTGTTAGAATTTAATAAAACTTATTAAATCATCACCTCATTTTTTAATCTTTCAGGCATTTTTCCATTTTCATGAGATTCACTCCTCCTAAAATATTGGATATTGCTGAAACTTACACACAGTGATCATCAAAGGGGTCTTCACCCAAACTGTGCAAAAGTGGAAAACTTGAAGGCCAATTTTCAACAATCCACTGGCACTTTCCTGTATTTACTATTCCTATCATGCTGACAAATTTGTAATGATTCTCTTCTTTCAGATGGCAGACCCACTCCAAAAAAATGCTGTGATAGCTTGAGAAATCACTTTGCCACACATGTTGCATCCCACTTATATCCTCTTAGATGCTAATGGTCACAATCTGATAGGTCACGATCATGGGAAGAGTGGTCCTTTTGGTTGATTCCCACTTTAGGAAGGTGTGGTTGGGGCCTTTCTATCACCATTAGACTAGTATCTATAATATGATCAGTGTTATGACATGCTGATGCAAATATTTTCATGCTTTTGATGGCCATGGCTACTAGCCACCATGTAGTCATATTACTCCTGAACTCAACACTTTCCTCTGCTGGTGAACAATATTAATTGGTCCTGGATATGACTGTTTAAAAGCCTCCTTGACTTCTTAGTGGATTTTAATTTGTTCAGTACAGCCAGCTAATGACAAGAAAACTTATCTCTTTCTTTCTCTACTTCGCACATTAGAGTAACTATAACTGAGTATATTTAGGCAAGAGGACAGTGTGCCAAGTTATCAGGTAATGCTAGCTAGCTTAGCTGAAAAACTACATTTAACAACTCTAAAAGTTCATAGCACAAACAAATATATATTTGTTAATTAGTACTAAGGACTAATTAAATACTAACATTTCACTCACCAGAATCAAAACAATGTGTTGGATGGGCTACATTACACAGCAAGGTATAATATTGATAAAAATATGAAAAAAAGAGAAATTCCTTAAAAATGTGCTCAAAGGCACCAACAGCACAAACACAGGACTGTGAGTGTGACTCTGGCTGTAAAATGCATTTTATGCTGTTTTGTTAGACATTTTATTAAAGGGCAAGTGAAACAATTTTGCCAAAAATCACAAAAAGTTACTTTTCCAGTAGTATATATTTTAAATTAACATGTGGTACATGATTTCTGATCATATTCATTAGAAAAATAATGATAAAACAAAAATATATTGGAGATTTCACTCTTTTCACAGAATTTGCTGAGTTCAGTGCTGCCGCGCACGTTCGCGAGCTCGTGCACCCTGAAACGTCAGAGTTGCCAAACTGGGTCACTCAGTCAGTCTTGTGGACGCTGGTTACTGATCCTGTATCCCTGAAATGGCACCTTTCTTGCCGACCAGGACAAATAAAGTGAGCGTAAGGTAAACCTAAACATCCAGGTACTAGGTTATATGCTTGAACCATGGGCTGACAACATGCATTTTACCTGTGAGCCAAGCGCTAGCAGTTCCGACTCAGATGCGGACTGCAGATATCAGGAGGAACATGTCTCAGCCAGCGAATATTAACGCAGATGCCGATGATCCACCACACCAAAAACCTGGACTGGTAAGAGATATTCTTCACACCATATATGAAATTAATTATGGTAAGTCTTTGACTATTGCAAGTTATCACCAGCTGACAGCCGTCCACCACACAGGCAAGTTGTCACCAGCTGGCAGCCGTGCACTTTACATGCATGTGTGTGACATTCTGCACTAGATGTTCTTAATGTTTAAAAGCAATTCTGAGTACATAATAGCATGATTTTCAAGTAAAATACGTAAATTCAAGAAATATACATGTATAAATATAACTGTAATTTACTATGAAATGAAACTGAATTGAAACTGTAACTGCTATTAGATACTTACCTGCAAATTTGCCCACTTTGCAACTGCTAGACTTCTCCTTTTGGTTTTTTTCCATTCGCTGGGGTTGTTGGATTGTTTGGTCAGCGTGGGATTTTTTGTGAAACTGTCAGTGAAGTGGACCTCGCATAACGTGGAGTACGTAGACCGCTTCCACAGGTCTCTTTTCTCCCAACATTTGTAATTCAGATAATTTCTTTTCTGTATGGCTCCAGTGGAAACCTGAACATTGTTAGGCCCATTCCTGTCACATTTTTACAGTCTACCGCAACGCATAAGCCCGTGATGCTCCAGAAAAATGAGTCCATTTTTCACAGAAATTAATGAGCGGCGCTGAGCTGTGTGGCAACACTGATGTCACGGGGACGGAATCAGCCAAGCAGCAATTTGAAAGCAACAGTCGCTTCTGGACAGTACAAAACCTCAAAATACTCATAAGCAAAAACATATTTTGAACAAGTTTGCAAATGTTTAGGGGTGAAATTGCACTGCTGATCCAATAATGTGTTTTCTCAAATCGTTTCATTTGCCCTTTAAGGGATTCTTTGGGGATGACTAGCTTTTGGAGTCAGCCTCAAGCGGCCAAAATAAAAATTGCAATTTTTGGCACAATACAGTGTAGGTTAAAGAAACCAGCCTCAGGGGCCCGCAAGCTAGCGTACTCCCAGTGCTGGCCCCAAGCCCGGGAAAATGGTGAGGGTTGCGTCAGGAAGGGCATCTGGCATAAAAACTTTGCCAATTCAAATATGCGGATTTACAACATGACTTCCATACCGGGTTAACAACGACCGCCTCTAGTGCCGTTAGCCAACAGGGTGCCGGTGGAAACTATGCTACTGTTGGCCGAAGACCAAGGAGGGGGAGAGGGGGAAAGCGTGTTAGGAGGCAGAGAGAGAGAAGGAAAGGTAGGAGGGTGGAGGTGTGAGTAGGAACTTTAAATGTAGGGACTATGACTGGTAAAGGGAGAGAGCTGGCTGATATGATGGAGAGAAGGAAGGTAGATATATTGTGTCGTGCAAGAGACCAGGTGGAGGGGAAGCAAGGCCAGGAACATCGGAGGTGGATTCAAACTATTCTACTATGGTGTAGG